>DWPW01000872.1:0-10270 GCA_018252015.1 Astraptes brevicauda | reverse complement strand
GTTCTGCGGAATAGCTCAGCGGCGCTGGCTATTCCGGTCCACTCTCTGATGTTACGTAGCCACGACTTCTTTCTCCTTGTCTTATACTAAAGTTGAAACTCATTTAGCTCTCCATCATTTGAATAATTCGAGTTAGACTAGATTGGAAGCCAAATGAGTAACAATTCTCCCATTATTATTTTCCAATACGATTTCTAAATCCATTCTTACTAGATTATGTAACATCGAAGAATTTAGTTTTATTTCGATATAATTCAATAACCATCAAAGTACCATGATATTTAATTTTGTACAGCTCATTTGTCTTTCTCCTTCCTTGCTAATTATTCCACCCAACATGGGCTGTAAATTTGTAATTCCAATACAACAAAGCTAATCCTGAGATAACACGCGCTATTACTACACCGAGTCTATTACTTTGCCTTCCAAATTACCGATACGAAGCGAGCTTATTCGATATTATTCGATAATTTGATCCATAAACTCGCACCGATGCTTCCGAAGCATTAGAACGTTGGAACCGGTTAGTTCATTCACTAACGGACCGACCTGCGTAACTGGAGAAAAAACTGACCATCGTACTTGTTATAGTTGTTTCAAGACATCGGCTTGACCGACACCTGGAGCTACGTATGCAGGGTTTTATTTACTTTGTTTTAAGTGTTTGGATTTAAATCTGTTTGAAAGAAAGTTATTTTCTGGATAATTGCAACACATTAGAGAGTAGACATTTGATATGCAACTTTTACAAAAATAAATAAAGACAATGCAATAAAAAATAAATGAGAGGTAATAAAAAGTTTAATTCACAGGGGTACATAGGGTTCAAGTATCATAATACATGATAATTATTAATAGTTATAAACAATTTTAGTTGTGATATTACCTATCATAGGACAGACAAAAATAAAATTCAAATTCTGATTTTGCTGTTAGGTCCACTTGTGAATAATGAAGAACAGAAGCCTGTGTAAGATCTCACTGGGAATGAACACTCAGTTGAATTGACTCTAATAAATAGGTGCATCTTTGTTGCACCGGTGCGTTCCATTGGAGAACCCGGGGTCCTCCTGCAAGCGCTGAAGAAGGTCACAGAGGGGGTTTTAGTGGGTACAAATCTTACATAACCGGAGTCTCTCCAAATGTTTCGGTGTACCTTTTGGAGGTTCCCCCCCTCCCCCGTCAACAACAAAAAAGGTGCATCTTCGATGCCAAACCCTTGGATCTAAAACTCTGCAGTGGTTAACTTTGCCATTTTAGATAGACATAAATATAAATACAAAAACGTTAAATACATTAACGTTTTTGTATTTATAAGCGTTTTTGTATTTATATACGTTAAATTGATATTCTGACAGATTGAGTCTATGCATATCTACTCTACATTTCGGCCTACGCCGATTTCTACAAATCATGCCTTATCTGTTACTACAAAAAAGACATAATGATGTAGATATGTTTAACCAACATATAATATTATTAAATTGTGATCAGATTTTATCTGACATATTGATATTACTTCTTATAATTAGTGTTTTTTTTTATAATTTGAAAGTAGCAAACGAGCTTGCAGTTCAGCTGATGGTAAGTGACCACTGCCGCCCATAGACATTTGTAATCAACTCCAAATAAAATTAAAATCTACCTGAGGTTGACCACAGATGCGTTGCTACCCCTGACGAACAAGTTAGCCTCGTATGAGTAATGTATTTTTACACTCATCGCACTACACTAGGATTTTCTTCTGTATCGTGGGTGTAATGGAAACACACAAAGAAGAATACACAAACACCTTACCTAGACCCAGAACAGGTATCTAAATTCAGCATTCAGATATCTGTGGTCGGGGATCGAACCCGGGATCCATTGCGTGCAAAACATGCGGGTCGTTGAAAGTGTGATTTACAGGAAGATTTTGAAAACATTTCGTCTCCTGAATAAAATATGAGTTCGAAACACGAAGTATTAATAAGTCAGCAAGCAGGTGAGAGAGACGTAGTTTCATCACCTCGCTTATTTTCGCCGTATTTTCTAACTATATTTAACCTCATCGGTCGGTTAATTCCGTACATTGTGAAAACACGGCTCTGTGAAAAATCACCGTTCGTCTTATGATGGATAATTCCTTGAAAATGAACGGCGATGTCGCGCCAAAATATTTTGAAAGCGTAATGTGTTGATTTGTTGAAACGTACGGAATGAGATATCGTTATAATTTAACTTAGCGTTTTGTTTTCGCGTCGAAAATAACTATTCGTTCTTCTGCTACCGTTATGATGAACGGTACGTTAATTATACCTATTACTTGTTTGACGCAGAGAACCAGAGATGATTTTTAGGTCATATGAGTAGTAAATAGTCTAGCTCATGTTACGTGGATACTGTCACCCATTGAGATTTGTAATGAACCCCAAATAGAGATCTTAACTGATCATTGTCATTACCACAGCCTTAAAATAGAAAACAACCTTATCATAATCTTATTTTTATTTTAATGCTTAGTTTTCATGCTCCCTGTTTGAAAGTTTCGCGGGCTTGAGCTAAGCGGAGGAGGAGAACAAAGATTTTAGATATTAAAAATTTACGCGTGATACGGCACGTGTTAAGGATGGCTGCTTTGGCAATAGTGTATATGTTGAACGAGGCATTTGAAGAGCGTTTAGACTGGCATGTAAAGATTTTGGAATAATTTTAATGCTTAATATAACAATTGGTATTGTCGTAACTGTAGTTACTTGCCACTGTCCCTTTATCTCTAAAGCAAGATATTCATACTTAGCTAACTTTTCTGAATGTGTGGTAAGTAAGTTATGAGTATTAAATAATGCAATATCTATCAGAAATACTGTTTTCTTTGTTTTATCTAGAATTGTGATGTCTATTGTAGTGCACGGTTTTATCGGTGATGGTGGTCTTACCCAGTAAATTTTATAGTTGTTCTTTTCCAATATTATCTGGTATATCCTTATAATATGGTAGTTTTTGAGTCACAAATTTGTATGAATGCGAGGTTTTGGTGGACTATGTTAGCTACCTGGCCATGTCTGTTTGTAATCGGTTTGAACTATGGACTTGCATGCTCCGGTAATGTGTTGAATAGTTTCAGAATTATTGTGGCAGGGTCTACAGATATTAGTTGGCAAATTTTGCGTTCGAATGATATACTTCTGATAGTTTCTCGTGTTAATTGTTTAGTATGTATGGCAATCATAAAAGCTTCGGTCTCTGGAAACAGCTCACCGCGTCGTAACCACGCATTTGAGGCTTCCGTATATACATGTGGTTAATGCAGGTCTTGGAAGTGTCCACATCCCCACTTAAAGAAGCCGCTCCCGTAAGCTCCTTGGGGTGGAACCCTCCTACCACCGGGTGGGTTACTGCTCCCTCGGTAATAACTTCAGCAACAATTTACTTCATGCATTAGCATGCGGTTAAGTACCGTACTTTAATAGTCCTATTACACATGCGAATGTAAGTGTGCTTATTTGTTTGTTTATAACGCCCTTACTACTAGACGGATCATTATGATATTTTACCCACACATTTTGTGGGATACCTACAGAAAAAAACTTAGAGTACTTTTCATCCCGAAAGAACATACAACTCCCGAGGGATATAAATATTACTTTTATAATGTACATACTTATATACCTACGACCTCTTGACATGTACCTACGCATCAGCGCGGGCAAAGCCGCGGATGAAAACTAGTATTTTATACTTTTGACATTTATTAAACGCGCTTTTCATAATGACTAAGTTGCAATGTACCAAACTTAATGCTACACACAAGAATCCGCTTACACACTGACATGTTACTAATTGTGTTTACATACACTGATGTCGGTGACATCACGTATAGTGATTCATACATTTCATACAACACGTGAGAACTGTCTGTATTGATGTCAAGATTTCTGATCTTAAATTGGAACATCGCAATAAGGAAATAAATGTTTATTTTGCATTGTTGAGATCGGATTTGGGTACTGAACCGATTATTTATTTTTATGCAAAATATCTGTAAGTGGCAACTACCGCTCATAGACATTTATTATCAACTGATTCATCTGAAGTTACTTTTCTACCACCACTTACTAGTTCTTTTTATGATATGGAAGTAGCAAACAAGCTAACGAGTACTTTAAAAGTGACCTAAGTGTACGAGCAAACTTTTAAACCCTATAATTAATTAATTATATATATAAAAAGATATTAGTAAAAAACAAATGGGGGGTTTAGGCGTTTGTTGAATTAGCGATCGCCGAAATCTAAATTATAATATTATAGTGACGCAGATATGTTCGGGAGATTTCAGTTGCCTATATTATTATTAGGTTTCTCGCCTTGTTTACGCAGTTGACGATATTGTACTTGGATAAACAATTACTATAAAGATTATCTTTTGGACCATTGTAAACCACATTTATTGTAAGTGTAGTCTTGCTTCATGAAAAAAAAAGAATAAATAATAAAGAATAAAGATCACTTGAAATGAAATTAAAGCTTATAAAGTACCTGGGTAGAAATGTACAATTACGGAAAGTAAAGTGTTACAAATTACTATACCCATTTACCTATTCTCCATAAGTTGTCTGATGGGTATGTCTGTTTGAGGATCTATATAAATAAAGGGTATGATTGAACACTCCTTATATACTCTGTGCCATAAAATATTTAATTCTGTTCACTATAAGGTACATTTAATTAGATTTATTAATTATCCGTTCCAGTCCACAACTTGTAGTTACACTGAGATGTTCCAAATTATTCAAATTCAAATCTCATTTATTCAAAGTTGATTCATAAAACTCTTTTTGAACGTCAAAATCTACCACCGCGCACCGTTTCGGAAGGTTTATTCGTTATGGAGAAGAAGCGGTGAAAGAAACTTCATAGTTCTCAAGACGAGCATATGTGATCAGCTGGCAATATCACGTAGTATGCATGCCCGTTTAAACAGCAATACATTTGAATGAAGCAATTTTATTGTGTAATGAAAAACTTCCTCTTCACAATATCTTCCGTAACGCGATACAATAATCGCTCGCTAGTCGCAAATCGTATCGGGTGACGACAATCGTGCATAAATCGTAGATGTACTTTTTATACTCCCATTCAAGGGGCCATTCTATATCCGGTTTGCTCAGCATTTGTAAGCCCGGTAACACAAAAAGTTTGCTCATTATGTCAAATTAGTTCCACGAAATTAAGCAGAATGCACTTCACTATAAAGGCGATATTTGTAAAATTTGAAAACAGGTTGCATTTCTAAGGTACAATTTGTAAAAAGGACCCTTTGTGGCAGACAGTGTGGCACCGAAGGTTTATTGTTTGTGCAAAATACTTGCAAGGTTGAAAGATTCGCTTCTCGATTACTTCGCAGAAATTCGGATGCGTTGGTTTTGGGTGTTATAAATAACTAGAGTTCGTATATCAAGCATATGAGCAAGGCGATTTTACAACATTTCACAGGATTTAATTAGATTTTATGAGCTTTGGTAATACATACAATTATAATGTGTAACGGGTACTCACGATACGCGAATTTAATTTCTTAAGTGCCGATATTGAGACCCAGTTGCATGGATCGTGGTCAGTTTCGCCGAGACTACGATCCATGCAACTGCAATCCACGTCTAAAATCATATACATACAATTTGGTACAGTAGTTACACATTACAATTTCAACAGCTTTTTTATATTTCGAGACGATTAGTTCACAGTAGTATCGTGAATGAATATGGTCACTAATACTTAAATCTTAAGTGTATGTAATGCTGCTTGTAATCTTATCAGCGAGCATACAAGAGTAATAGCAAAATATTGATATTTTTCTCGATTTACTTGTGGACAATAAGGAAAACAAGCCCGTGTAAGTCTCACATGGGAAATTCAACTGTTGCCGGGTTTTAAACTAGCCTCAAAGCAGTTTTTCTTCATAACAATGATTGATGAC
This sequence comes from Astraptes brevicauda, assembly GCA_018252015.1. Taxonomy (NCBI): domain Eukaryota; kingdom Metazoa; phylum Arthropoda; class Insecta; order Lepidoptera; family Hesperiidae; genus Astraptes; species Astraptes brevicauda. Next base: position 4,311 of record DWPW01000872.1, on the reverse strand, counting down.
AAGTCTATGATTGACTTAAGACTATAAATCTTAATACACCCCAAGTCCCTATGCTGTGGTAACCATCACATCCAGTTATACACGTTGCAACTTCTTACTTAGGTACAAAATGTTAGTACATTAATTAAGTAATATCCTTACTCGGGCGTGTACAGCTATCATAGCAAGTTTTCATAAAGGAAACTTACGGTAATACTTGATTTTCATTAACGTGTTGTAAATGGTAATGCGATACTGTCGAGTTTTTCCATCGGTTGCCAAGCAACGAGCGCGTCAACACCGTAAAAGTTGTCGCAAGCAACGTAAGGGACAGCGGTCACTCCATTCACTCCATTACTAGACCTTCGCACCTCGCAGAACGCATCCCATTCACGACAAGCGAGTAAATCAACCGAGAACGCTCTCGCCTTATATGGTGTAAGCAGACATTCCACCGCAAACGGAAAACAACTTTCTGCTTTGGCGAGAAAAACCACTTTCGTCCGGTCGTTCTACGACTTACTACTTTTTTCGACGTCTATTTCTGCGCGGGGATCGTCACGTTGTAAGATGACGGTTGCGCCGATGCAAAGGATGCAAATTGGACTTTTTGTTGAGACGTTAAAGTGTAGTTTTGATTGTTTAAGCCGCGGAGATAGTGCGCGCAAGTCTGAGTATTTGATTTTATGAATGAAGCTCGACGTCGTGAGCGGAAGCAAAGCCGGCCGTAGCGGCTTTCCCGCGCGAGCAGTTTCATTAATAATTAAAACGCTGCAACTGGTGGAATGGCCGGACGTACAAATGATTTCTAGCTGCTCTTGGTGCGCGGGCGCAGCTTCTGGTCTACTCAGCGGCCGCAAAAACGAAATTAAACTGTACTACTACTAACCGAGTGTAAATATTTGATCTAATTTTAATAGAGACGATTTCTTCGAGAATCTAGGATAGCAATGCGGTTATTACCATGTCGCCGACGCGTAATTAATTTTGGCGTTACCTTTGTGGGTTGCTAAGCGTTTTTTGTTCATCTCAATAAATATTTACAAGGTTGCTCCGAGAAAACGGAGATGATTTTATTTTAATACTCTTTTGATCCGGAAGACTGCGCAACGGCGGATATTCGTCGTAACATCCACGGCAGTGTCAAACGCATTTACCTTACGATGCCATAATAATTTATAACGGTTATACAAAATAAAATTCGACCGGCTCATTACGCAATGAACACGGTATTGGAATAGTACTAGGGGAGCGAGACGGGTGTATGGGATGTGCTGAAACCAGAGAGGGACAAAAATAAGTTGGTTAGAGCGAAAGAGTGGAATATGACAAAGCTGTATAGCGAATGAGATAGATACGGTAGCTAGATACGCGCGTCCGGTGGCCACTTCCTGTCGCGGGATAGTGTCTGAGTGTACGGGTACACTCAGCATCGATAACTCGCAATGGAAGTGTTATTAATAACCAAAAAAGAACTCGAATATGAAATTAGTTATTGGAATGAACATTCAAGATTACAATATATGATTTTAGACTTATATTATCACGGAATGCATACGACACTTAAGAAATTAAATTCGCGTATCGTGAGTACCCGTTACATATTATAATGTATTCAAGATTACAAATCATAAATTGACGACTCACGTGGCACAGTAGTCCGTATTGGTCATGCAGTGAATCCAGGTTCGATCGCTGGCCAGACAAATTAGCATAAAAAACTTAGATTCCTGTTCTGGGTCTACGAGTTTGTGTATTCTTTTACGTGTGTATGCCTGGGTATCAATGAAGTGATTTCCTGAAGCGAATGTGCTAATGGAAATTACCTTAATAAAAGGTTTTTTTAATAAAACTAGATATTATATAGCAAACGAGTATTGATAGTTTTTTCTGTAATTTTCCTTTGTCAGCGCTTCACCTACAATACGTAGTATACGTAGGCCTACTAAATAGTATTTCCCCTTCATTTAATTGTTTTAAACTGTTACTGTTATATAGGATTTCAGACTTATCGCGGAATGGATACATTATAATATGTAACGGGTGCTAACGATACGCGAATTTAAATTCTTAAGCGCCGATATTTCGATTCAGTTGCATGGATCGTGGTCACTGCGAAATATCGGCGCTTAAATTCGCGTATCGTGAGTATCCGTTACATATTACAATGTTATAGTTATTATAATAATAATTTTAATCGAATGCTTTGTCAGTTTTCTTCAATACAGTAGCATAAAAGTGTCTAAACCAACTAAAACATGCATAGCACTATAAAATCATGTACGAGTGACACGTATTTACATAAAAGCAGCGAGTAATTTCACAGCTACTTCTAAGTACACTCAGATGATCAGGTTCTGAGACGCTTCCGGTTCCAACGTCTACACGTTAATTGTCCACCTCGGCTCTTACACTAATCTGCTTGCTTCAGTAGCTGCTTATACGGCGGCCATTCGTGGCTTATAGGACGGCTATTTGATGTCGTCGGTGGTAACTTTGCTTTTCAATATGTAATGTGATCTTTTTTTAAAATTAGTTAGTTATAGTAACAGACTGGACATGGGGAGGAGAATAATAATTTACGATCGATTGGTAATAAGGTGTTCTGTAATATGTTTCAAACGGAAATCATAGTTCAAAAACATTGGACCAACAAAGGAAGAAAGTAAATTGCATACCTTATGCCTAGTAAAAATCGAATGAATCCGTTTTTACTTGTAGTATATCATTGAATGAACCTATAAAATTATTATTTCAATCTAGTCACAAAAAGTCAACACAAACAAAAACACACAACACTCACACATAACAAAAAAGTTAAAAAGAGTTTTCATATAAGCTTTTTTTGATAATAAACAAAAACACACACAACAGTTACACACAACAAAAAATCCAGAAAAGTCGTACATAAAATAATTAAGTAGGAATAAAACAAAAATATTTCTTCGCAGACATCTCAACGACAAAACACACGGCATTTCCACCTCAGAGCGCCAATACTTACGTCTCAATAATCACATTAATTAGCTAGACGCGAGTCCTTTGTTTTTATTGAGCGGAGAACGTCTTCATAATTGAATTACGCGTCCCTAGGCCACTAGTTGGAGCATCCTGCGCCCACGCTCGCGTTAATTGTGCTACTCTTTTTGTTTAGATGTCCACTCGCCTTAACTCGATTAGGGCAATCAGATTCGCCCTTTGCCCTTTCCGACGCCCGACAGTCTCATGATAAATACGAGTCTGTTGTAAAGAGGTGTAGGTTTATCGTACACTAATAATAACTTTTAAAGGTAGAACTTTATATGATTTGACTCCGGCGCCACCATCGCCAAACCTGTTTCTGTCTAATAATAGCAGTGTTAAGCGCTGCTGTGTTTCGGTCTGCAGGGTAAAGGAGACATAATTATCTGGTCATATATGACTTAGTTCACAAGGCTAGCAACGCATCTGTAATCAATCTACGGTAGGACTGTGATCTTATCTGGGGTTGACTACAGATGTCCATGGACGGCAGTGGCCATTTACCATCAGATGGACTGCATTCTCGTTTGCATCTTCCAAACAATAAACGTCTTTGACCTCTAACTGTTAAATAAACTGTAAAATGTTATGATATATTGACTTCTATAGAATTGTAAATAGAAGGCTTGTGTTATCTATTTAAGTAGCTGGAATAAGTATAGAATAGGGGTTTTACCTGAAGACAAATACAGACGCGTTGCCGCTTCTAAGCACTAAGACAGATAACGCACACCCATTCTCCAAAATGAAAGAACTACTTCGCGCTTAAACTAAATCCTTAAAAGTAAGCCTGCCTTTTGTATTGTTTTGGAATTTGTATATCTCATTGTGTTATTTCTGTCTTAAGAAAAATGACGTTTATTATTTATCGTCTATAAATAATAAACTTAGGACTAGATAGCCCTCCGTCGGACCATACCTACTGGTCCTGTCATCTTCATTTGTACTATTATTAAGAGGAATTTCTCCCCATTTTAATCACGTTTCTTATTATTTTGCTGTATTTATATAAATAAATAATGTAGAACTATAGGGACATCCGTTATTTCTTAGTTGGCAGATTGTGACATTTTCAACAGCACATACATTTGCCTATGAATATGTAACCTAATAATCCATCTCGTTAATACAGTCAAAAGCAATATTCTTGTACCCAAAACGTTAAATTCTAGACATGAAACCGTGTCATGAATCCCGCTACGTACCGACACAGCTACATCCGTCCCACCAATTACTCCCAGCGCACTTCCTTCCAATAGCCAGCGAAGACGCTGCCATGACCTGTTGCATGACATTTTGCTGAGACTCAAA
>DWPW01000871.1:0-10275 GCA_018252015.1 Astraptes brevicauda | reverse complement strand
TTTTGCAGACAATGCGAATGATCCTTCATTCAAATTGTCCTCACACTCAATCTTTTACCAGTCACAATCTATTAAACTGTAATATACATATCTCGTGATTAAATAAAAGCACCGCTATTTTGCATTTTACTTTAACCATTTCATGTGAAGCTACTTGGTATTCATACCGCTGAACCAACTTTAAATAAATAGATATTTAATTAATAGAAATTTGCAAATCGATGCTAAATGCTTTTTATTTTATACACTTACACATTTTTTTAAAATTAAATATCGTGAAAAGGATAAAACGGCGCAAGTCTTTAATGTCTATATGAGTAACATTTAACACTCAGAAACTGCAATAAAATCTTAGTGCACGGGCTAAAACATTTCTACAGAGTGTAAAATATAGTAGGTACTGGATTGAAATGCAACCATTCTATATCAAACAGAATAAAATTCCCCCTACAAATTGTTTAACGAAATGTGCGGGCAACTATAATAGTTTCATTGTGTGAACTTGCTGTGCAATTCTGCACTGAACGTTACAAGTGAAATCATATTTATTATTCTTGTAAACAATGTTTCACAAACATTTGATTTTCCGCAAGCGTAAGGAGTCATTAGAAGCATTGACATAGTAGAGACCCCATACCTAAAACTTTTTCAGTTTTACTTAAACATGTGTATGTATTTTATTTCCACGGCCTTCACTAACTCGTTACTTCGGCATTTTTATATAGTCACTTGCATGATTATAATGCCTATTATCCCAGATAGATTATTTTCCTGTAGAATGTTGATAGAAACTAGTTGTTCAATACAAACCGCTAAATTTGTATGCACAAATGTATGTCAGGAAAAGTGAAGTGGAACTATTAATGCATACAAACATAATAAAGAGGGAGAATTTATGAGTTATCGTTTCTTGAGTTGACTTAACGTCTGACGTATCTTGAAAACTACTGGGAAATTTTGTACGCTTGAAATTAGTCAAGTAGAGAATATCTTATCGATAGCGATATTCTCGCGAAATTCGATAGCTTGTAAATAAAAGATAGCACATATCATATTTTTATTTGGTTTTTATTGTTTTATTAAAATAATTTTAATCAACTGTTAACATGACTAGTTTAGTCTTGCTGGTGACAGAAGAGCATGAACCCAGTCTCTGTAAGTTAACCCGTTAAACCTATGAGGCTTTTACTCAGGCATACTAAATATTTCATTCAGTTCTATATTTTATAGCATACACTACTATTTACTATTCTATAGCATATACTTCAAACCAAATCTTTGGTTAAGTTAAAAATGAAGGTGACGTTAGTATCAACCCAGTCCAACTAAAAGTCTACCAAATAAATAAGATTAATAATTATTGAACCAGTGGACTAGTGACCATTTTACATCAAATATTATTATATTATAGTTGCATGCAGTATTACTACATTTTCGAATATCGATTAAACTAAAACAATCGAACAAACACTGTGAAGAGCTACAACGTAAAATAATCAGTTTTATCGTTCACGTTAAATACGCGTACGCATTTTAGTACCAATTGACGTTTTCATTGGAAATATTGGAATATCATATTTCACGTATATGACGCTGATGTTTCATTGATAGGACGTATCAATAATTACAAACTGTATAATCAACGATGAATAACCCTCGATAAATAATGTTTGTAGTCGATCTAAGGCGATCTTTTATTCTACTACTTTCACGAAAAAGGCTTGTTTCACGATCACCATTAAGTGCTACTTCTGAATAAGACTTTCATGTATTTTTTTTTATGATACGGAAGTAGCAAACGAGCAGGCAGCCCATCTGATGGTAAATGGCCACTGCCGCCCATGGACATCTGTAATCAACCCTATATAAGATCAATCCTAGCTGAGGTCGGCCACACATGCTACCCCTGAGGACTAAGACGGAACACCTCGAACAACTAAATCTCCCTTACCACACCCTTCAGACCAGAACACAGCAACGCTTAACACTGCTGTTATAAGGCAGAAACAGGTGTGGCGGTGGTGCCGCCGGAGTCGTACCGCAAAGGGTTTTACCACCTTTAAATTAAATAAGAGGCAAACATGACAAGACTAAAATCAATATTTATTTCTTTTTTACTCGTATAGGGATGTCATTATAGTCGTAAGTTAAAAAACAATTCTCTACAGATACCTATTTTATGTAAATTATCGCTTCGTAAATAAAACATCTATAATATACCGAACCGTAACCAAATATCCGTTTCTAATTTAATATTCAAAGCGAACTCTATATAAGGATCGACCGAACTGCGTACTCATAGTGGATAATGTTAGATACAATAATATGAAAGATTAAGTCCAGAGGAACAAAACATGCGACAAGGACACAGGATAAATTCTAACATTTGAGTCAATGTCAAAAAACCTGACCATTTTCATTTTCCTTCCACATGGATTATTGCACTTGTGTATTCAATTGACAGATCAACTTCGCATTATCCTATTATGCGGAAAACACATTTTAATTCTATGTGTTTTACACAAAACATATTTGATGCTTATATCACTTCACTCGACATCAACAAACACTGACTCAACGCATATCACACTACTACATAGAAGTGAAATTATAATAGAATATGTTTGTTAGTGTTGTCAGTCATTCGTTGTTCATGTCATTCATGTTGTATGCATAGGACATCACTTACTTTGATGGTGCTTTCTGAGTTGATCACCTACTGAAATTTTCTAAAGTGTATAAAGGTCATGTATAAAGGTTTTACATTCAAATGCTTACCAATTTTTGAGGATGTTAAATATGTGGCCTTTGTCGTTAATTGTGATAAAGAGACCTCTAGGTCTCCTATAAATGAGCCCGAATCTCTGGCAGGCAAGACCCACCGTAGGAGTATACACAATTGGCAGATACTTCTCTATGTTTTCAGACAGAAGTCTGAAGAACAACTTCTCATTTCTGTCCTGCAAAAAAACAATCAAACTGTAAATATTATTGCGATTATCGTGCTTAATTTTATGCAATGAAATGATTCAGCGCTCAAAAGGAAATGTAAAATGGTAACTAGCAATAAAATATTTATAGAACTTATAGCGGCAACTAATAACTTGTCTGAAGTGTTACGGAAGTTAATTGGGTGCCTACTAATGAGTATTATTATATATTGGGTGATTATTAGTTGTTATTATTCATGAAAAATGATATATGATTTCAAAAAATATTTCACTAATCGTAAGCCTGACAATGTAAACTAAAAAGTTAGTACAAATCGTTTCGATATACGCTCACTCATTCAAATCATACATGCCGTCATACGTCTTTGTTATAAATGTGTTAACCACGCAATTAATAATCAACAACATTTGTAAAATTATTAATGGAACAAGGGGTTCATAAGCTTCGAATAGCGGGCATTACAGTTAATTTCACTCAATACATCGAGCGGTAATCAGCCACATGCATCCCATTACAATCCCGTCCCAATACAATTACAAGCAGTAATTCATCAATCAATGATACCTTTATCTTGTTTAGTCACCTGTAACTCGACGAGATAGAGATACTTGTTCAGATTATCCTCGTATCTATCCACGGATATCCTGCAGATGTCCAGTTGCTCTTCCTGGGACTTAAACTTTGCTGCTAACAGACCATGAATGCCGAGGGCTTGGCGTTCTTCTAATGTAAATGCGAGACCCTAAAAGTATATTTATCGTACAGATGTAGCATGGAAAAACCAATAGTGAACTTATAGAATACATATCATGGGAGTATAAGTCTTCAGAAATAGACTGCTGAACTGAACTAGTCCCCAGAAAGTTATGTCAATACTTTCGAATGGATCCAAATTTCAATGACTGTTTTACAGATAAGAGCTCCGCCTTCTTAATAGAGCCGGTTCCCACAATCTTATTCTCTTGGTTCAAGTATCTTCTGTTTTTAGGTTATGAAAGTAGCAAACGTGCATGCAGCCCACCTGACGGTAAGTGGTCACTGCCGCCCATGGACATCTGTAATCGACCCCAGATAAGATCGCAGTCCTACCTGAGGTCGGCCACAGATACGTTGCTACCCCTGAGGACTAATTTGGAATGCCTCAAATAGTGTGTCTCCCTTACCACACCGTTCAAATCTAAACACAGCAGCACTGAACACTGCTGTTATAAGGCAGAAATAGGGTCCTCAAATTATAATCTATGCTGCACAAATATCATTTAGAAGACATCCACTTAATACATTTTGGGAATATACGAGATACAACAAATTAATTAATTGTTAGACAAATGGCCCATTAAACATAATAAATAATTTATTTTTAACATATTTTTCAAGAATTAGTCAGATTGTCGTTCTGTGTTTTAATCATATTATTATGATCGTGTCACTTAATGTAGGTTGAACTCCTTCCGTTATCTAACTCAACAGAAACGATTCCACCCTTTTCAAATAAATTATATAAATTATTCAAACAGCACTTCACCACTGCGCTATTCTCATAAATCCTGAGCTTTGTTATAAACTGAGATGGAATGAAAACAATTTCCGCCGTGTTTTCGTTTGCGGATAACAAATATTGTTTTCCTGACTGATCCTTTGGCTTAGTTTAAGACTTTATGAAGACCACATTTTCATAAGACCTTCCTTCGTAAGTTAAAATATTATATTAACATATTTAGAAACGGTAATTCTGAATAGTCGACATTGTACACCCCTACATTTCTTAAACAATTCAAAAATGAATAGAAATAATTAAAATAAAAGAATGAAACAAATATTTTATAGATAACGGGAAATTATAGATGTTTTACCCGAATTTTCTCTTTAGGAGCCATTCATCATCATTGTGAAGGAGGTATTGTCCTACAGCTTGGCATCGATCTCCTCTCAGAATGTGAAGGGTTATACCGTAAAGTTTTAATGAAAGGCATATATTGTTTTGCTGATTCATTTATTGCTTAGCTCTACACTAGCAGATTAATTACTATTCGAAAATCACTGCTTTCGATATATTGGAACCGTAAAATAAAACCAAATCTAATAGAAACCATTATCAATAATGACTTACCTTATTAAGCCGTGGGTCTCTCAAATGGTCTATACCCCTCACCATGTTGGGGCAGATGATATTGCCGGTTACTTCGTGGTACTCCCGGCATTGGGGCATTGAGGGCTCCAGGAACGCTGGGCATTTCGTTAGCGCAAACGCTAGAGCCCGATTCGGGCCTATAGCGTTTGTGCAACATCTGTAACAAAATATGCACGTAAGAGAAAATTAAAATTGATCAAAAACATTTTTTTTTCAGCTGGTTCAATATTTCAAGGTGATGTTACAATTGTTATGAAATAAGGACAACCTATTTTGGTACGGCTTATTATATCGCTTTGCTATGTTGTGTGATAAATATGGTAAAATGTTTGTTTATAGAAGGGTTACGTTTTCTTTAAAGATGTAAAGCATGTGTTAATCACATTAGGACTTCTTTTCATTTGGTGACAATCCAGAAGGTGCAGTGGCCTCTTAATGTAAATGCTACATCAAGCACTTGCGTCAGCACGTGTGACACTTCTACGCTAGGTTAGAATCTATCCCTATAACTGTGAGGGCTGTGATGTAAACATTGTAAGCTGCACCAGAAGGAATAAGTACCTAAATGAAGTATATAATAAATGTACTTAATTGTAATATTTTTGTGGCTAGCAACTGTAAACAAAAATCACATGCCATAACGTGCAATGCATTTCACATGCTACTGTATTAGCGCGTGGTAGGTATTTCAAGGTGCTGTTGTTATCGCATACACGCGCATTGTTTGCAAAAATACGAACAAATAAAATTTCATCCACACAACATTGATTTAAGGTACATCGCTACCAATGTTTCTACTCAATTGATTTCGTATTCTCAATTTCTCACATCAATACTAGCATTTTAACTCAATATAACTTATCTATAGTACGTTTGCCCGGAAAATAAATGTAACGTTTTCTCCAAATCCAAATACATTAAAATTGCAGTCAAAGCCATGAGGAAAAGGCCAGTAATATACATAAACAAATGAAAACAGTAATGTACAGTAAGTACAGGATTGATTAAAATTAAATTATCTGATAAAGTCTACGATATTAAAGAAACGATAACATTCAATTATGACGCGATCAAATATCTGTATGATAGTGATGTTTTGCGTCAACAATGCAGATATTTCCCTCTACGTACGCATAACGTACATAATTTTTGTTAAAAACAAAACCTGGCAGTGACCCAACCTGGTGTTTGTCATACTGAGAAAAAGAGTGGGAGATGTTTTTAGATGACGAGATTCGTCAAATACTGCGCAGCGAGTTCTTTCTACTAGGAAAATCATTACATTAAGTCAGAATTTTAGCATTGACAGGTATATGATCAAGATTTATTTTCACAGTAGGAATAAGAACCCTTTGAGTTAGAGGCTGGCGACGCTACTGACGGCCACACCTATTTCTGCATTATAACAGCAGTGTACAAATACTATGGTTTAAAGGGTACGATAAGCTAAACTTACACACGGCATTTAGGCAATAACACATCTCAAGCAGACCTCCAGAAAGATGTCTACGTTACTGGAAGTTCTTAACAAATACGTCCTTTTACGATCATGTGGCTTATTATATTAAATGAAGTTCACCTAAAATGGTATGCAGTAATGTTGAGTATACTAATAACTGCAGAATATGACGTACAAAATTATAAATCAATGGTACCAAAAAGGAAAAACTATTTATTATTTTGATTGTGAGCCCAAAGCACAGTATCGCAATGGTGGTTAAACAAATCGAGCAATTCCGTCAAAAAAACCTACGACCATTTACTCGAATCGCGTTAACAAAAACCATACTACAAAGCTAGCCAGCTTGCGTCAGAGTTAAAGTCACGGATGCAGTAAATGAATGTAATCACTTTGCATCCACAGGTGCGACAGCTTCTCTACGTACGATCTAATCTGTGGATTCGTTTCAGTGGGACCTATAAATCATAATACGTACTTAACTAGCAATCTCACTTTTCATCAGCCGATACTACCAGATTATAATAATTGATAACACTAATACCTTTATAACGTGCTAATTAACCAGATTACAGATTACCAGTAAGATTAACCAGAGATTTGAAAAAGCTTCAACTGCTCAAGCTTAATTAAAGAAAGCTATCGGCTAAGCTATTGGGTTATTGACATTTCAAAAAATTCTGTAAACAATGAGTTATTGAAAAAGAATAAAGACTATCAACTAAAAATAAAAAAAATACATTGCACCAGTAAAAATAAATTGATCAATAAGACGCGAATAAGGAATGGAGATTGATTCATAACATGAGATATAGTAAGATATCGTTGCGTTCCGTATCACCTAATATGATTAGATGTTATATGATAACATTACAAACAAACATTACGCGTGTCTTATATATTATGGAATAGTTATCATATGTCAGCCACGTAGGTAAAGTCGATACCGCAGGCTACGTCAAAACAAATTATTATACCTACTGCTTGTACATCAACGTAAATTTGTGACGTCAACTATAAGGTGAAAGTGATTATAAAACGTGCGAGTGCAGTAAAAACGTATTCCAATAAAATAGTAAGCCTAACAAATATGACAATGAATGCTTCTTGAGCTTTTAAACAACTGAATTATCGCCAACAACAAAATATATCAAATGTTGTAGAGTTTATTTTCAAATTATTCAATTCGTTTCAATTATTCACTTTGTTTCTTACAGTTTATTCAAAATACAGGGGATAATTAAAAAAATATTTGTTTATTATTCCTAGATAATCTTATTCGTATTTAACCCAGTAACAAAATTAGGGTCAGGCTGAACTCATTGTGATTATGCCCTAATTCTTGCGACGAGTCTCTCCTCTAAAGGAGATAAAATCTAGAGCATAACCATTACCAGGTTGGAACAAAATGTAATCAAACCAATGATGGTATAATGCCCGACGATGGTAATCAATACGGAGTCCGTCATTCTCCTCCAATGTCATCATGTTCAAACAATACTGTTCCATATACAAACCAAGACTAAAATAAAAAGTCAACGGCTCTTGGAAAATTATATTAACGCGTTTTGCTATACTTATGAGAGTCCCATGGTATGGTAAAATTGTACCTACTTTTGATAACCTAGGAATACAGATTGGGATGCTTTAATATTTTGTTCGAGAAACGAAATCGTTTTTTTTTGTCTATGGACTTAATCAAAGTTGTTATAGCACCCAACGAGCTGGTATACGTTAATTCATTAATTTGGTGTTGTGTTAATAGCAGTTTCCCGCAACTAGATGCTTTATATATCCCGTGTACTAATTTGTTAGACGAATTAACAAGTGTTTCACGGCACGCCATGGGAGTGGTCGTAAGCTTAAATATTTATCAGTACATACTCGTATTGATTTCATTACTCTAATGGTGTTTTCAGCGAATACTTGTCTTAACGATTCAATATTTATACGTTGCTTCAGTATTTACATTTACAGACAATCAAATCTTAAATGTTTAGTGCTCTCGTTGTACTTATCTCTCCGCTCTAAATATTGGTTATATTTATAAAACATGCTGTTTCTAGCCAGGTATGTTTCAACAATTTTTATGACTAATTCCATTCAACCGATAAAGCGGATACGAATAAGCTACTGTTACTTGTAATAGAACTTCGATGACAATGATATATTATGTTTCAATACAGTATTGAGTTCAGCATGGATTGTAGCAATAGCAACGCCTAAACTAAACAATACATCCTCTTTGTGTTTAGGCTTGATGGAATCATTTCGATAAGTACCATGTGTTTTAACGCAATAATTAAATAATGTCTTACTCGAAAAATAATCTAAGTATATTCAAATGTTGTTACGGAAATAGCAAACGAGCATGCAACCCATCTGATGGTAAGTGGCTATTGCCGCCCATGGACATCTGCTATCAATCCCAGATAAGATCACAGTCCCACCTGAGGTCTGCCTCAGATGCGTTGCTATCCCCTGAGGACAAAGTTGAAACGCCTCGAATAAGTATATCTTACCACACCCTTCAAACCTGAACACAGCAGCGCTTAACACTGCTGTTATTAGACAGAAATAGGCGTGGCGGTGGTGCCACTGAAATCGATCCACAAAGGCTTCTATAAACAATTACCACCTTTTAATTACCTTTAATTTTGTTAGCGCATCGAGCAACTATAGGTAAGCTATGCGCGTTTCAAATAATTACAAGAGAAGCGTGAAACGATTAAACCGCGATAAACAATAGATTAATGAAGTCAGCGAAATAAATAGGCATAACTTATCATCGGCAGTTAGTAACAGCCCTTAGTCACTAAGTTTATAGGCGACAATGGAATTGCTCACGATTTCTCGTCATCATTTTCATCAGCAGTTTTGTCAAATTGTTAGCGAGTTTAGTGTAAATACGTAGATATTTACATTTTTAGTGAATAATACGTTTGTCTATAAAAATGTAGGTAGGTTTTGTTGTTTGCTTATTGAGAGTTACCTATTACAAAAATAAGTCATATTTGCGTTCGTTCGGGGTGGTTAAACGTACTCTTTGATGGCGAAAAAAATGTATTTTATTAATTTACTTGGTGGACTACTTGATTCTTCCCTTTAATGTCTTTCTAAAGGGAAGAATCAAGTCTCCCAAGTAAATCAAAGTCATCCAAAAAGCTTAATATTCTAAAATTTTGTTTAGGTCTCTTGAAAAGAAAGATAAAAGGTGGACTAAGATATAATTTAAGAATTAGATTTAAGGAGGAGACTAAAGACACTTAACCCCAACCTTCCAGGATCCTCTACTGGGCACTAATAAGTTGAAACCGGAACGCCTCAGCTTCAAACCAGAACACAATAGCATTTGTCACATCTGCAAATTATTGTCACTATGATGCCCGATTGTACTACGAAAGAGAGTCTTTGGCTTTCACATCTTTATCTTTCGGTGGTGAAAACATTCTCACGAGCTTTTTAATTTTTACAATGGTCTTGTTGAAACATAACTATTTCCTACAAGCGTCTGTAATTTATATTTATATCTCGTTTTCACACTTGGGTCGCGAGAAAAATACTAATGATCGTCAACCCATTATTGTCCCACTGCTGGGAACGGGTGTGCTCAAGTGAGAGGGCTGTAGGCCACAGTCTAACGCGCTGGCCAAGTGCGAATTGGTAGACTTTGAGAACATTTTTTTTAAAGAACTTTCAGGCGTGCCGGTTTCCTCATCATGATTTCCTTCAC
>DWPW01000870.1:0-10277 GCA_018252015.1 Astraptes brevicauda | reverse complement strand
CTGTTATATGTTCTGGTCTGAATGGTGCCGTAAGGAAGACATACTTATCTGAGGCGTTTCAACTTTGTCCTCAGGGGTACCAACGTATCTGTGATCAACCTTACGTAGAACTTAGCTCTTGTCTGCGGTCGATTATAGATATCCACGGGCTGCAGTGGCCATTTACTATCAGGTGGACTGCATGCACGTTTGTTTGCGTTTCCAAATTTGCAAAAAAAAACGTTCAAGAAACAAAATCAATAACCAAAATTTAGCATGATAGGTACGATATTATAAGAAATAGAAATATAATGGTAGATAACAATTTTTTTTAATAGCGGTTAAATATATTGTGTCTATTACCATAAAATGAGCAGATATACAACCGATAAATAAAGATAAAAACAGCTATAAATCTAACGGTTTTCCTCGTAAAATTGTCCGTGCCAATCATACAAAAATACATTTCCGAAGATTATGAAGTAGCAATACAATTTAAAAATCACCACTAAAACCAGTACAAACTAAATGCAGTGATAACAACAATATCTTTCTAAACACATGGCTCGATGTCTGCGAGTAATATAAGGGGATTACATGTTAAGAAATTAGGTCAATTACGCTCATGCGACAGCCGAGATTTCCCACGAGATATGGGATTGTTTCCATAAGCGTGCTACTGAGACTGGTTTTGTTCCTAATTTGTTTTTATTTTTACCAATTGTAATAATAATTATTAGAACACGTTATTCTCTTCCTTAAACACGCGAAATGAATGGTATTTTTATCGATCAACAAGTGATTTTTAATTTATAAAATTATTTTCATTTCATTATGCTGGTATTCATTGCAAGCTACCTTTAGGTATACTATATCATTCTTCTAAATAGACTTTATGAGTAAAAAGAAGATAAAGAAATTTTTTTTACGTTTTAAAAAAATTTAAATACACATAGGTACAAGTAAATATTTTTCATAAGAAATGGATTAGTCTCTTTTAAGGAAACGAAATTTTGTCACGACGAAATAACAAATGCAGACATCCCTTCAGTAAAGCAATTTGGAACACGGACATAATTATAAATACAGGAAATCTCTCGAGGTTTTGAGGTTACTTTCTTACGAAGTACATGACAATTTTCTCGTGGAATTTATTTTGCAAGGTTTGCAGGAAACTGTACTATCATACTGCTTTGAATTATTGTGTTTTCCTTTCTTTTATTCGTTCGGTACTTTTTAATGAATGGGCAATATTTTACCAAAATAAATATGACTATTTCTATCGTCTTCAACAATTTTGTATGTAAGCATGTAGCCCATGACAAAATATTCTAGTGTGACACTAGGAGCGTTGATATCGTCTATATCATAATCAACTTCAAATCGATTTTCTAAACGATATAAAGAAAGATAGAAAGAAATTTTCTGTCTTTAAATGACACATCAAGAATTTTTAAATATTTTAACTTACGTTTGGTGTGGATCGAAGCGAGAATCAGGGGGAGCACGAGCGCCGATGAGACACATCATAGAGTCAGGAGGAGCCAGCACTCGCAGCTGCAGAGCTGCTCGAGGGTACCACCATCTTCTCTCTTCTATGGCTACAGCAACCTGTAAAATATCTTCAATTGAATTACGATTTTAAATTCAGTGAAGGTTCGTTTATGATCGTCATCGGCCTTTTAGATATTAATTATATAATTTCTTACGTTAACTCAGAATACCGCTCATAGTCTATCGCACTAGCCAACTAGACCTTAGTTTTTTGGTTTGATTTCTTTACGCTCACCGCTTGAATAACTTATTACTAATATGTCTATGACGTAAAAAAACTCAAATTCATGTCTAGGATCCATCATGGAAATTTTACACGATTGATCTATCGTTGTTTCTTATACCTATATAAAACAAGTAGTGCCCCTGGGTTTCAACCTCATGGAAATCGTATATATAGTTATTAACCTTACTCAAGAATTGCACTATTTTTATTTTTAAGGGTGGTAGAAGCCCTTTGTGGTTCGACTCAGGCGGCACCACCGCCACACCTATTTCTGCCTAATAACAGCAGTGTTAAGCGCTGCAGTGTTCTGGTCTGAAGGGTGTGGTAAGGGAGACACACTTATTCAAGGCGTTCCAACTTAATCCTCAGGGGTAGCAACGCATCTGGGGCCGACCTCAGGTGGGACTGTGATCTTATCTGGGGTTTATCACAGACCACCAAGTGGGCTGCATGCTCGTTTGCTATTTCCGTAACATAAAAAAACTATCTATTGGATACCTTTTGAAAGCTTTTGGGGACTTTGTTTTATAAAATGTATAGATGGGATAGGGTATTACCATACGCAATCCATTATTATTACCTACTTATACTTAGTTTTCAAAGACTAAAATCTTTCGTTTACATACTGAATTTATTCAGAATAAAGAATAATGGCACCACTTAACTCGACGGTAGCTGACGACGCCTTCTGCCCAGATGTTCTCACGATGTGGGTTTTGCAAACCCACAATAGGTGGTTTATGCTTGCACTTCACATAATGTCCATGTAAAATGAATGTGGTCATATCTATAGTATGAAACTTATAAATTAATTCATTTTCTACCTAGTACCCAATATGACTTTTGAGTTTAAATTCAAAAATTTCAAGAATTATGCGTACTTACATATATTTTTGCATTATGAGCACAAAAATCTGCTCGTGTTTGTGTTTTATAAGTTTTTATAACACTATCTTAAGATGTCAGAAATTACTTTTCAGTATCTTTCCTGCACTCAATACGATTTTTTTAAATTGTACGTTGAAAACGCTTAGAACATTGAGATAAGGATATCAAAGGTTACGAAATAAATTGAGACGCGATGAGTTAACATGAAATGAAATTTACTTATTAGGTAACTACAGAGGTGATTACATAATTATTGTTAGTACCAATATTAATTTTTACTGCTACGGCATCAGAAAACGACAATTGCGCTTTGTAACAGAAAGTTGACAGTGGAGCTAGCTCAAACTGATGATGGAATAAGTGGTTAAATCGATTTCCAATAGAATGGCCAGAGCAGCCGCTCTAATAGTTCCCTTTAACCGACAACAAATTGCCTCTCATTAGTTCGCCCGTTGATTAAATCCAACGATACTGGAGTGTACAGTCACCGTGCCAATTTGGAACAATTTGTCTCCAGCAAATTGGCCCTGGTTAACCTTTTGTGGGGCACCAAACAACATTAAACATTAGCACAGGTCATTGTCGATCAACACTGCGAAGAAATTATTTGTTGGGTATTATCTTATTGTAACTCTTTAATATCCTTCTGCCACTGGTGGAGCGGTACAGCTATTGCCTTTATCGTAAACTCGCGAGGCCGCGGCTATGTATTTTTCCATTCTCGGCATACTTAGCTATTTCTTGGATAAAGTATAACTTTTATAGGTACTCCTTATAAAATATACATAATATAAGAGATCGCAGTACCGCAGTACCAAATAATGTGGAACTTACGGAAATTATAATATTTTGTATTTCTATAGATTCATTTCGATACCTGCAACAATTCATATGCTAAGGGTTACGTACGGTTATATAGGTAGGTACGTACAAATACATTACAATTTGCATATTATGTATAGACATAGCTACAGAATACACTTAACCAAAAATTCCTTCTCCCATTTAAGCACGGCGCTCTAATTTCACAAATTGTGGTCAATATTCGTGTCGACCGAACATTAAAACGTCTATAAAGCTAATTGGAAGGGCGACGATTAGGCGTAAAATTTGTCAAGAGAAATTGCTTAGCCAAATAGTAGTTGTAGGCTGCGAGGAAATACGACCACGACTGTTGATTAGAGCTTGTGACTAGGACCAATACGACCACGTTCGCGAAATATATACAAAGAAATAAAATTTAAGTGTCATTGTGTATTGTTGTACTATCAAAATTTAACTCCATGTAACAAGAAAGTATACCGATAAACATATTCTAAATAAACGTCTGTCTGTTCCTTCCAATTTGTAATCTCTTTTTTCAAAATTGTTTCGTTCGATTTCCGGTTAGGGATTTAGATTTTTGAATTAAGTAACTAATTATTTATGCAATGTAAGTTTTCATCAAAATTTACCTCATAACTTATTTTAATAATATCCGTTATTTATTATTGTTTTTGATTATCCCATGCGTATATAGTAAAAATTAAACTTGTTTAATACCGTGAAATCTTATATTTACACCTTATATTGGTTGTATCTGATGGTCGTATCGCAACACTAAACGATCTATTGGGATCCGGAAATGATACAAAGCTATTAGTGATAATTAAAATGACGGACCAATTAATTATCCATCAGTACTTTGCTACTATTGTTTGTCAATACAGACGAAAAAGGATTTCAAATATTCCTCAACATTTTTAACGTTAATGTTAACGAAATCAAAATTGAATACGTCATACGTTTTAGCAGCACTACCAAATTAAGTTTAAGTCAGGTTTAAAGTTATTTTAATAATTGACTGGTGTAGATCTGTAAAGGGTCAATTATTAACAGAGTTTAGCATATTATGTATATGGTGATAGCAGTCGTTAAGCCTTAGCAAAATTGTAAATATTTTCTTTTACCTTACTAACTCACATTAAACCGTATTGGTAAACGAAATCGCGTTGGAGCAGCGTGGTGAAATTTGTTCTAAACCTCCGCAAGATATGGGAAGACTTAAGAAAGAATAGATGCAGCCAAAAAGGAAAATTGGTCAATAAGTATAAAGCTAATAAGTAATAGATTACCACGCGGCTTTGCCCATTTAAATCAGGTAACTACGATAAAGAGAATCTTTATCGATGTTTATATGAATGGAGGTCATAAACCATCTGGGTTAAAAATTCCTTTCTAATTCGATCAATGATTTTTGCATAAAAGAGTAACAAACATTCATTCACTCGTCCATCCAAACAAACTTTCATTCAGATTTATAAGTAAGATGTATAATGTAACCATCTGCTACAATATTACTAGGTACTACTAAAATACTAACACTATAAAAAACTGTGATTTTAATACTTAGCAAGAACAGTAATATCGCATTAATAAATCAATTTCAAACACGACTCGATTCACAAAACGGATCCGTGTATAATCAGCCACAAATCCAGAATATCTGAACCAATAACGAGTTCGAAACGGCATGAAATCAAAATGGAAACCGTCGAATCTTTATCCGGGTAGATAAAGCCTGTCACACGCATATGACCGGGATCGGATTTGAAAGGATCAACAGCACTATAAATATGCAGATGACACATAACTCTATCATGCTTGTTCAATATTACATTTGGTTGATTTGATTTAGAGATCATTAATTGTGTTGTTGAATAGAATTTTTAAATGAAAATTTGGCATAAATTTAGTTGCACAATACAGAGATTTTTGTTAAACCTAGCAGTTAAGCAGACTGCTTAATGGAAAGTAGTCACTGTCATCTACGGCATTTGCAATACAAGAATCGTCTGCGATGCACTGGCAGCTTTGAAGTACTTCTTGTAAATTTGTATCACAGTATTATTTCTCATCTTGTACGTTCACAAAAAAGGCATGAAAGGCACTATGTCTTCCTAAACAGAATATTTTAGTAATTGTAATGAAAAAATGTTAAAAAGAGTACTCTCGAAACTTCTAAATTAGTGGTCGGCAGCCCACGGTCCGTAACCTTTCGTTAATAATATAAATCGTTATTTCGCCATAAAATTTGCTGGACGTTCTTTTTTTTCTTGGATGGTTCTTTCGCGGCCAAATTCCAGAGGCTACATCCTACTAAACATAACCTGTGTTAGCTATTATTTGGTCCGCGTCGCAAAAAGTTTGCTGACGACTGTAATAAGTAATGATTATATGTTTTAAAAGTCACAATTATATTTTTATTAACTTATAACGACATGAAATCAAAATTAAAACTGACAAGTGTTACTCCGGTAAATAAAGCCAGTCGCACGCACATATCCGGGTGGCCCGGTTTTAAAGGATAAACAGCGCTGATGTACAGATTATATATTACTTAGTCATGATTGCTGAAGATTATAAGGTGTTACTTGATCGGATGTTGTTGATTTAATTTATTACTTTGGACGTACAACTAAGGTATATATTAATTGTAACTATTTAAAACGGATGTATGATTGAAAAAGATGAAACTCTCCTGTTTATTTATTTATTCAGTCTATTAGTACGGATCACTCCAATTACACTAAATACAATTACAATAATAAAATCAGATATAAATTGTAATACAATAAAATAATAATGACAACAGTTAATTTACAATACGACTATAAGTAACTAGACAGTTAAGAGAACAAAACAAAATCTTTATATGAAATGCCAAGGAAATAATACACTACATAATATGCGTTAACTTTAAACCTCTAATCTAGCTAAATTCAGCAAATTTCCACCACTCTGACAACACAGAAGTATAGATATTGCTAAATTTCTAGGATGACTATTTTTAACCTTAAAAAATTGTATCGTAATTAGATTTTTCTTAGGCTTAGTAAAAAATAATTTTATACGTGTAAATTATTATCAATGAATTCAAAAACTCATAAATACGTTTTAATTTGTAAAACTATTGAAATCGTACTCAATACCCTTGTGCAGACTATTTAGAATAATTCCTAATTGAAGCAATTAGCTAATTGGTTAATTTCAACGCCTTGTAACTCAATTATATCTCTATTAACATTTTAATCATCTATTAGCTGTATGAATATTTATGTCCTCACCTAAACATCTTAACTCCATTTTAATCAATACAATTTTAATATAAAATTTAATGAATTTTCACTTAAGAATATTTATGTATATATTTGGCATAACGCCAATATATTCACATAATGCGTTATAATATAATTTAAAAGGATTGTATGCTCTAAAGTTCCCAATTCTAGTATGAAATGTCTTGATCCTAACCATGTCAGACTTTTGAACAACAAAGCCATCGGGGCTATGTAAAACTTTCCAGACACATATCTCCCAAAACTCATACTGTTACGCTGTTCAAAATAAAGAAAACATGGTAGACAATGGGAATTTTCAAAATCAACATTACACTAATTAAGCTTGGCAAATGTCGGTTCAATTTCACGCCATCTGACTCGGTAAAGCTTTATAATTGGTATAAATATTAAATAAAGACGGGAGTTTGCATGTAGTTCGCGTGCGTGGCGTGAATTTTGGCAACTTTGATGAAATTTGGGGGTCGTTTTTCATTCCGCATGATCGTTATTGCTAAACATTTGATTAGTGTTCACGTAAGATGGGCCATAACGTTCATATTTTACGACAGTACTTTTTGGTTCTCAGAAGTTTGATTTTAAATCCACGACGATTACGGTGGGTATCGAAAACTTATATCATGTTACTTGGGAATAAATGTGGATGAATTGATAAAACTTTATTAATTTGACAGGAATCTTCAGAAATCGGTTGCAGTATTTTTATGTACCTAAACATAGATTTTTTTAAGTTCTATTGAATTTGCAAAATAGATAGCCGTGTTTTAAAATATAAGGTTATCATAGATGAGACATTTAATAATATAAACTAAAATGAAACCAAGATCAAACGAAAAAAAGAACAAAGAAAAAATTATGAACATCATAAAAGAAAACAGAGACCTCATTATTTCCAAACAATTTGATACAGTAGTGTTGCGTCAGATCCGCGGCGTTTTAAATTTAAATACGTAGGGGATAATCTCACCCTCTCTTTCTTTATATTTAAGCCCTGCTAAATTGAGGGAGGCTTTTCGTGCGTTCAATTTTGAGCCTTATTCCTTCGTTACTGCACATTTAGCAAGTTACTTGTCATTGGAAAATAAAATTTAAATATAGCTAAAACTTACCTCTTTATGGAGAAGTCTGACATGGAAGCTAGCGACGTCACTGACAGGTTCACCAGACTCCGTGACGTAGTAGACGAGCAAGGAGCTCACCGGTGCCATGTCAGCTGTCACGGGGAATCTGGGGACACATCAATTTTGTTATAACCGACATCTCTCTCGATTGACTTTTCCTGAATTACCTCTTCTTATAACGCCTAGTTTTAACATGGGAATGTATTATAGGGAATTTTATGTAAGTCAAAAATTAGAGTCAATGGTTATGTGATATTTATAAAAAATGCATTTTTCTTCTTGAACAGCATTTGTCTTGATAAATAATTTATTAATGCGTTGACTTCTTAAATTATAAAAGGTCCTACAATGATATCAAAAGTCCTATACTGAACAGCGATAATCCTTTTAACAGCCTCGCAAATGTTCACAGGATTTATCGACTCAAATTTTTATGTTTTCACCCAAGCAATAAAATCTGCTATTAAGCAATAGAAGCTTTTATTATCACCAATGAAGCGTTACATAAAACAGGTAAAAGGTATTTTTCTGAAAGTCATTAGACATAAGCTTAATGTCAATCTATTCAAATATTCAATTGAGGATAACTCCGTAATTTAAGTTACTATCATTCTAAACTATACCTATACCCACTTTTGAAAAATCAAATTTTGGACACTGTTTTTATTACTAAAATATGTTACTACAAATGCAATAACAGAAAGTAGTTGTACAAACAACCACTTTCTGTTCTACTATACAAATATTTATGGCCGTTTGGATTCATAGATTTTAATATGTTGTTCTTTAAACTCTTTCTATAAACATTAATTTTAAAATAAATTTGCTAGTCAGTAAAACATTTAATAGTATGAAGGTTCTTGAAGGCATATATTTTTCTCTTACAAATTTTACCACAAACCAGGCTAAGATTTTCAAGAAAAGATCCAAAAGATGAATCTAAAAAACGGACGGATAAGTTAATCTTTATCTGTTTTTCTTTAAGTTTATAATCTGTACCTATCTCATAATTTTATTTAAGGAAACTTTACTTTCATTACTTGGATTTTTTTTCTGTCGACAATACAATCTGCCAAGCCTTAAAATTTATTTTAAAGCGTAGCGTTGTGTATAGTTTACTAACTAGGTACCTATTAATAAGGCAAGACAGACTCACATTTGAACTAATTTATAATATATGTAATTTTTTTTAAGATATTAATCAACATAAATAAATGATGTGAATATTGAGTGTTTACATATTTTTACCAATTTCAATATACTACAATATATTAATATTCACACAAAAGATAACTCACTCCTCATTTTCAATGTAGGTATTAAAGTAGTTTCTCCGAAAAAACCCTTTTTAGTTGCAAAAAGCACTTCAAAAGGAATAAAGCGTAATTCAGAAGAACTAAAGGCGAGGGGAAATTAAAAACATTGAGTGGAATCATCATGAGAATAGTTTTTCAAAGCTAACGAGGCATTTTGGATGCTAAAGCTCCATTCATAGTTTGCTTGTACGAAAATGTCTATATTTGATGTTTTGCTAGTAAGTACGTAACTTTCTATCTTTCCTCACATTTGTGTAGGAAATTAATAAGAGATACATAATTTAATTTTCCACAATACAAATTTCTACAATACAAAGTCTTTTAATGACAAGTTAACAAATTTTACGTTGGTATTAATTTTCATCGAATATTTCAAGATATGCTATAGTAGTTCACTTATGTCTAAAACGTTTAATATATATTTTTTGTACATTTTTGAAGTATTTCATGTTATTTCTATCCCTAGATTTGTTTTTCGTCATTTTATTATCTTACCTAATCTAACAAGTGTTGGGTACGGAATCCTTTTACAATGAGAATGTTATAGATAACGCAATTCATGGATTGTACGTCCATGACAAGTAATTATTTTACATTTTTGAAAATAATTAATAATCTACAGAATCATATAGGGTTTCTATTGCTTTTTTCACGACTAAAGTAAGTTAAAATAGTTTTGATATATACTTGCATGACTATAAATCTATAGTGTTCGAGTTTCGCTCGGATTTTTATTAAGAAACTTCATACCATCAGGGCTTTGCTTCTTTATACGCTTCGATCAGAATTTAACTGAGCATATATTTTTTCATCGAGCTATATTTTTGACAGAAATTTTATATTGCTCATTTATTCATTATTGCTCTGACCTAGATACACAAGCTTATTATTGGAAAAAATACTTTTCAGCTCATCCTTACAAAATATATCATTGCATCAAAATTATCATGATTGATATCGATATCGATAATGATATGATTGAGATTGATGATAATCATGATTAACCCGTTTCTATACCCCTGTTATCTCATTAAGAAAAAGTTTTTTTATTCTAAAATACCACTACAGTCTCAAG
>DWPW01000869.1:0-10278 GCA_018252015.1 Astraptes brevicauda | reverse complement strand
ATAACATTTTTTACAATCTTTATTGTAAAAAATGTTATTTATGAAAATACGAATCATACAGTTATCTCGCTCACTCACTTCAATTGAACGGCGCAGGGGAATAGTGGCTTTCACGACATTTACGCATCCTGTGTATTTGACTAATATCGGGTAACCTACTACGCCATATTCGGTTATCCTAATATGAATAAATGTGGCCCGTATTATAATACGTATACCTATTACGAATATATTCATTACACTTCTAGCCTTGAGTACTCTGTGGTTGATTGTCAAACTGACCTATGTCAAGCTTGTGGTTAATAATTCGAAGCGAATAAAATTAAATTAAAAACAAGTAAATATTTGCGGTAAAGATTGAATGATCGAACCAATAACATTATCTGTGTCGTTAAGTAACATTAAACATAGGAAGATGTGAGATACGTAATATTATTTGGTTATTTAAGTTGTAATTGTGTAGACATGGAAAGCTTCGGCTCCCGTGCGTCGATGTTATTGTTATTATTATTAGGTGTTTTCGCCGGGGCCAACTCATCGGCTTACGATGGTAAGTACAATACGTAAATATGTATGTGTACAATCATATTGCCTGAAGGGACTTTGTTACGTGATTGATTGTTAGCGTTCAGAACAGTAGCATGGTGATTTCGTGCTCTGCGGGTGATCCTTTCAGTGATTCTGATGTTATCATATATCCCTCAGTAATCCTTTTTAGGTCTCCTGCTAGACAAGAGACGTTAGAGGAACGTGGGTTTTAGTCGACAGTCACGGCGGGTTTTAGTTTCAACTCATTTCCTAGATTTCGTCGATTCGTCATCTACTAAGACACCCTCATAAAGAGTGCTGCTATTCAACAGTGGCACCACACAACACACGTACTACATTCTGTAAAGGATTTAGTATGTTGTGTGTTATGACTAATTCAATTGCAAATTTTTAGTGCACTGGCTCGGAGGACCGACATCAATAGACAGAGACATCCCATCAGCGAAACAAGCAGTAGATATATACTGTTATTCCGGAACTGACAAGAATTTACTAGCTCTATGGCAGACTGTAAAAGTAAGTACTTGTTTAACACATTTGAATCTTATCACAAATGGACTGTAAGTCAAATGGTTTATTATTACCTAGGGTAATGGCAAAGGAATCTATTGCAATATATGTGTCTGACTTCCTTTAAAGAGGTGGATAGTAGTTAGACAAAAAAAAAAAAAAGGAAATCTGCTTTGAAACAAGGGAACTTCATTGGGGTGGAATAATCATCAGATGCTCAGGCCCTCCCTAATTTTGGTACGATGTGCAACATAGACAACAAAGGATAGACGAACAGACATCAAACATAAATGGTTTCATATTTTGATATGATAGAAATAAGAATGAAAATTTCCATAAACCAATGAGATTGATTATCGCTTTGCAATATATCATAGATTTCCACAGAACATTTTTATAACTAAATCTCATAATTACTTTCGTTTTCAGTTCCACGTAAAAATGAAAACAGACGAATTCAGTCAATACATAGGTGAGAACCCAGAGGATGTGTACAATCAGTACACCGAGGACAGCTACGGCTGGGCCGTGGTCAGTCCGTTTCAGAGGAAGTCCTATAAAACGGTATCGATCGACCTCTTCACTCCCACATGTATGGCCGTGAATACAAAACACAAACACAGCATTGAGTTGCAAATACAAAGTATGTATAAGAGTAATTATATTGTATTGTCTGTTGAAGGTCAACTGTCTAGGTATTTGCGTTATCTGGGGTTGCTAACACCGATAGGCATAAGCAGTTTCTGCCAGGCAGTATTCCGTCACTGTTAAGTTACAACATTAGTATTACTATCAACATTAACTAGCCATGCCAGCAGCTTTACTCGCGCGTAAATTTTATATATATAGAACTAAACCCTCCTCAAAAATCTATATCTTTTAGTAAAAACTGTCCAAATATCTGTTGAGTAATTTTGAGAAAATCATTCACTACTCGATAGTCAGCTTTTGGGGAATCTGTTTTATAATAAGTACAGATACAATTCGTTTTCTGTGTAGAGAGTGTACTAAGATATATAAACATTACACACCCATACCTGGATCTCAAATTCTGTATCTGCTTTTATTTCTTAGTTCCTTAGGCATAGAGAGAAACAGATTTCTTTTTTTGTAATTGCAAAAGAGCATGCAGTCCATTCACTGGTAAGAGGTCGCTATAGCCCATGGACCTCCATAATCAACCCCAGAGTCATGTTGGATAAGTATATCTCCTCTACCACACCCCTTTGATGGAAAACAGCAGTGCTTAACACTGTTGTTATTGAGCAGACTTATTTATATATATATATATATTTCTTTATTTATTTAGGAAACAGTTACATAATTCTGTTAGCATAGTACATAAAGATAATACAAAGTTGAGTGAAGTTTCCACTGTTTAGTGTTAAATCCATACATACATTACTAATACTTATGTCATTCAAATGCACATAAATATATAAACAACTGTATTAACTGATTTGGATGCGTATTTTAGGCACATTATACATGTAATTAGACTTTTAAACTGTTGGAAAATCTGGCAAAAAGGTTATTAACAAAAATTTGTAATTCAGGAGTGGATATATGGCGAGTTCTCTTCATGGTGGCTGGGATTGTGTTGATATTTTCATCGCGGGCGCTGAGTGGCAACCCACTGTTCTTCTACTTGTGTGGGATAACTGTTGGTGTGTCCGCATCCTTCATGGTCATCGTGTACTATGTTAGCAAGTTGCTGCCAAGGGTGAGTGTTGGAATATTCCACTATACTTTACAAGGTGACTTTTTCATATTATGTCGATGGAATATTTATTTTTATAGAATAATACAAATTACCACCACAATCTTGTCTAGATTGTTGTAATATGTAGTTTCAATGATATCATACATTCACAACTTTTTCTACACGTATGGTCCCCGCACTATAATATTTCCTATATCATAGGTGCTATAAAAAAAAGTTCTCAAAGATGTGTGTAGTCTACCAATTTCCACTTGGCCAGCACGGTGGATTGTAGCCAACACCCTTTACACTCCAAGAGAAGACCCATGCCCGGCAGTGGGACAATAATGGGTTGACGACGAGTGCTATGAAGACACAGAATACATAAACCGCCAGTTCCAAAACAGAAATCTAAATTCATCATGCAGATATCTTTCTTTTTTTTGTATCGGTTACACATTGAATTTATGTGAATATAAAGAAAAATATAAACTGTTGAGTTCCTTCTTGGATCTTCTCATTTATAGTTGTGTTCGGATTTAGTGAAAAAAATGTCAATGTGAATTTATAAGTGATTCTATAGGCCCATTAAATATAAAGCCAATTCGTTTAACTGTATATCAGAGAGATATGGTAACCATCCCTATACACCACATTCTAGTTTGAAGGGTGTGTTAAGAGAAACTAAATTATCCGAGGCATTCCATTTTAGTCCTCAGGTGATTCATTTGTGACGAACGTTAGGCAGCACTCTAGATATTATCTGGGGCACTTACCATAGGGTGGATTGTTAGTTGGCTGCTACCATATTGATTTTTTTTTTATTAACTCGTCCAAACATTAAACATTACAATTTTTTTAATACAATTCCAATAATAGGCATGTACAGCATTTTTTTCTACCGCCCAGAAAACGCTAACGTACGGCCTGCTGATCGGCGGCTGGACGGTCGGCGTGTACGTGTTGCAGCGCGTGTGGGAGAACGCGCGCGACATCGCGCTCGCGTACCAGGCGTACGCGTTCTGGTACACGGCCGTGGCGGCGCTCGCCAGCTTCGCGGTGTGCTACCGGCTCGGCCCGCCGCGCGACCGCCGCAGCATGAACCTCGTCATGTGGACGTTGCAGGTGATTCATGTTTGAGTTGTCATGAATAGTTGTGTAAATGAAGTTAGATGGCGCTAGTTAAACATCGTGTGAATCACGCTGTTGAGAATTATTGTAGAACTAGGTGATCCCCGCGGTTTTACCCGCGCTAAAGAAACAAAAAGGCGTACATTGATATCAGCCTAATAGCAACCGACATTTCCGCCCGCGACGACGGGCGAGTGGCACGCGCGCTATTGCTTTTTTCAAAAATTTAAATAGACTAAGTTACGCCTTAGACCTTCATCTATCTCCCAGTGAAAGTCCCGTCAAAATTGTTCGCGCGGTTTAGAAATTTACTTCAGCCAAATAGACAGTCATTTTTTTTTAAATTGTATTTTTGTTATAAGTACCATGTATACTTTCATATGCATTTAGTAAAAAAATGTTATTTTGATAGTACATACAGACCCTTCAATTTTATTTATTTGTATAGAGAATCGCTGCTTAAACACAAAAGTCACACGACACAAAAAAATTTAAATTTTTTTTTTTTGCCATGAAATGCATCTGAAACGATGATACTTTAATATTTTGCTGAAACAGCCGTCGTTTTATATTTTTTGAAATGTGTGACTTTTGTATTTAAGCAGCGTATGATAGAGATGAAACGGGTAGTAGTTTGGCCGGATAACGGATACCAGATGTTCGGCCAACCATGTGGCCGGATATCCGGTCGCCGGATACTGGATAATTACCGGATATCCGTTTCATCTCTAGTTGTGATGCTGTGATGAGCTATAGATTATTTGACAGGTTTTAGAAATATAGATCATATTATTTATTTATAACTAATTTCATGTTTCATTTATTTACATTATTCCAGGTGGTGGGAGTACTGCTGATATTCTTCAGTAGTCAATACCAGGAGGCGTCAGCGGCTGTGTCGATAATAACTCTCATTGCCAAATACTTCCCCAAGTCACTCTTGTACAGGATACAGGGATACTGGTAAGATTATATGTAGTTTAGAAATAGGTGTTCGATAAATATATGAGGTTATTATATGAATATACATTTCGTTATTGTATCTGAGTGTGGCGTTGATTACAGATGTCTACTTGATTTTTTTTCTAGTTTTTTTTTGAAAAATGTTTTTTTACTCAAAGAACTTAAATTCATGTTGAATTAATTATGTAGGAAGTGTTGCGTATAAAAATGCATATTATGTATGATTTAGGTAATAAAAAGCTATTCTTGCAATATTTGAGAATTAAAACCGTGTGGATCAGCTAGTAAATAATTAAATATTAATAAGTAATTAATAAAAAAATCACTGCCTAAAAACCATCACACCGCCCGCCCGTCACTACGGCACATTCGCGACTGTTCGCATACCGAGTGCATATCGAAATCGAAGCGCATAGGTACAACTTGCGTTCCGTGCGTTTGTATGACGATAGAATATTGTTCAGATACTATTACCCTGACTGGACGGTTGTTTGCTATTACGAATACACTACTTGTATGCTACAAAAGAAACACGTTACAGGCGGCGTCGATTCCCGCCGGCGACGCGGCTGCTGAGCAGCGAGCAGTACTACGAGCAGGGCGCGCGCGAGACGCAGCGCGCGCTGGCCGCGCTGCGCCGCCACTGCGCCAGCCCCGACTGCGCGCAGTGGCGCGTCATGCTGCGCCTCAGCGACGCCAAGCGGTCAGTGCGGTAACTGAGCAGCGAGCAGTACTACGAGCGGGGCGCGCGCGAGACGATGCGCAATACAAGTACAACAAAAATAATTGGCCAAGTGCGAGTAGAACTCGCACGTGGTTGGTTCCGTGCTATCAAATGTTGCATGAATATCAGCATGATAATCCATCATATTGTAGCAACGGCATTGTTGAATTTGAATTTGTCAACTAGATACAAGGTCTGTAGACATTCACAATTATCTCTTGTTGTAGCCGGATGCCTGTCAACAGGTTCGCGAGCTTCGTCGAGGGCGAGTCCCATCTCAGCGACGAGGAGGTGCTCGACTACGAGTCGTACGCGTTCTCGACGAGCTCGTCGACGTCGAAGCCAGGGCGCGTCGACATCTCTGACGACGACGACGACGACGAAAGCGACGACAGCGAGCGCTCCTGACGGCCGCCGTACGCGTACACGTTGCGGTTCTACGTGCCGGAGGTCAACTGAGTGATTGGGGTATAGGAGTAGGAAGGGGATTCCATTTTGATCTTTCGTGAGAATGTCTCAAGCGCGTATAATCAATAGGCGTGATGACAGTATTAAAGAATCAAAGAACAAATTATTTTGAAAATGAAGTTGGTCGAAATAATTCTAAAAAGTAACCAAATTTAAAAATAAACAATAAAATTACATTAAAATATAAAATGTTACTGTTGGCCATGTTTTCTGGAACGCTAATGAACGCCATGAACGCTCATACTGTATCGCTTGAAATTTTCACGGGAAATTCGATTCACCCGTGCTACTACCGCAGTTGAAGGTAGGAACACGAGGAAAAGAAATTCTCCATGTAAAATTCGAGCCACGATTACAATCGACACCTCCGAAATAAGGTCTTACTAATCTTATCTTACTAATTTTATGAAGGCAAGTTTACAAAAAAAATAATTGCTTAGGTCATAACGTATTCTAAAAGATTAGAACATATAGGAAAAGTGAAATAACGAAGCTCGCAAGCTGTTAGCTCCGTGCCGCTCGCAGGGCACAGCCGCGCCCATTTCGTTTGAAGTTTTTTGCCCTTCCTATATGTTCTAACATAAACTAACCAATCCAATTTATTTTTTGTCTATCTTTTGCCTTCGTAAAATTAGTAAGAATAAGATTAGTAGGACTTTATTTCGGGGCTTTTTGTTGTAATTGTATAGTAGTAGCACAGGCAATAAACCATTTTTTCTATGCAATTGTCAATACTTGACGTCATCAACTCACGTCATGACACCCGCGAGCGTTTTCGCGCTTAATTCAAAGTGGTTAAAAATACTATTATTTGCGTCGAAACTCAATTTATCTCTGAAATAGTAGACGTGTACCTATAGTATAGACGGGGACATGAAAATCCGTCATCATGCCTATTGTTACATCGATCGTATAGAACAATGTTTACCTACAGAATTTGTTCCTTGTTCATTATGAGTAGTATTAGGTACTTACTCCGATAGTATTATTGGATGACGCCATAAAATATAGGGTGCTTTTCTTTTCAAAATAAAACTCGTTAGATTCCCAGCTAGGATATTGCAGTTATTAGTTTTTAAAGTCGGCCTTGTAACTCCTTTCAACATTTTTCGATATTCCCTAATTTCTGATTTGAGCAACTGCATGGATGCTGCGTTTGCACTTGAAAACTTGTAAACTCAACGAATTAAAAAGTGGTTTGACTAAAACTTCTATATATACGCTAGGTCTAAGAAAAGCCACATTATGATCCTAGCACTGCCGCAAATATTGTCCTAGCAGTACCTTTCTTGCCTCTGCACATTTAGACTAGAACAGGCTTCTAGTCTTAATATCCCGAAACAAAATCCTGGCTACAGTTATGTATTCTTAATCTGTGTGCGTTGCCCAGACGGGAAATGCAAGGCCTAAGGAAGTTAAAGACATGCAGTTTTGTTATTGAAACTAAGTTAGTTCTTATTAAAACTTTTTCTTCAAAATAATATACACTGCCAGGCATAGGTACTGTGTCTACAGACATACCTTTTATTGTTCATAAAATATCTGTATCTTTAATTTTTTGTGTGAATATCTACATTCATCTGCTTTAATAACAATTACTCAGCCTAACCATATGCTTGCCAACATTTCTTTTGTGGTGTAGTTAGACTTCACGTTGAATGCACCAGCTGTTTGTAAATGAGGTCCTCAATGATCCAAAATATTATTCGTATTTTTCATTATGATTATTTTTTTAGTATCAACACTACTTCTTAATAGGGTATAATAGTGTTAATTTTGTTGTGTTCTTGGTAGGTAATTAATCTTTAGGTTTTCAACTTGCTGAATAAATTGAATTCGTTTTTCTATGAACCGCCAAGAAGTGGTATTTACTCCGGCCTTCGTTATTTCCCGATACATACAATCTGGAATTATTGAAGACAAGGGAATAGGCTTCTTATAGGCAAACTTGCTATATCGGCTGCATCGCACAAATCAAGTAAGGTCGCAGCCACACGAATGCATATAGTGTTAGAGTTAAAAAAAAAAATTTAAAGTTGTTGACGACCTGCGTGGCCGAGCGGTTAACATACCGGCCAGCCACACAGTGTGTCCCGAGTTCGATCCCCGGCCAGACAGATATCTGAATGATGAATTTAGATTTCTTTTCTGGGTCTGGGTGTTTGTGTTTTCGTCTATGTGCGTCCATGGCACTCACGACACAGGAGGAAATCCTACTGTGGGGCTTATGAGTATAGAAAGCGTCTTTTTTTTTATTCATTTTTCTTCTTGTATAATAAGAGTTGTAATTTATAATGTATATGACTGAATAGTTAGGGTTAACAGGCAAATATGTCCTGCATTTTACATCCTATTCGTAATGAATATTCTTATCAATGCAGTATTTTTTTCTGGCAATTATAATCCATTCAAGATGAATAAATTTACAGGTATTCATTTTAATTTTTGTTATATTACGCTTCTGTGGCAATTTTCTTGGATAATGATTGTATTTATATAAAAAATACGTGAAATTGGGATTCGACCTAACACAAACTACATCTGGCTTAACTAGAAGATCTGAGACTGAATGAAAAATATATTTAGAATATTAGAAATAATTTATTACTTCGTGTCACAATAATATTAATTCTTTGTCAATATACATTAATTATATGAACACTGATTTCAGGATGTTAGCACCTCGAGATTTATACATTGTATATAAGGACACTTATTGTGTTTGTCTTTGTGAATATGTAACAATAACTTAGGTTACATTGTTTTAATAATAAAATGAATTTTTCACAAATCTATTCTTTGTGTTTATAACCTATTTTACATGGCACATATTAAAAAATGGACAATTTTATGGTAAACATTGAATAAAACTTTAACCTTCAGAATAATGTATGAAAATTATATTCACCTATTAATGATCAAATATTGTTTGATAGATTTTTAATTCAGTAGAAAACAATAGTTATCATGCAATAGAGTATGGTTATCTTTTTTAAACCTAAATTTTGCGTTAAGAAAATAGTAATAGGTTATGCACAGTATTAAGTAATACTAGTCTACATTATTAGACAATTTTACATTAAAAAAAAATACTTGTAATAGAACTTGTTCTCTGAGTATCTTTGCTTAATTCAGTTAGTAGTAACAATAACAGACATAGCACACGAACGGACAAACATAGATCGGTAGTTATAGAAAAAGCAACTAAATGAACAAAGTTAAAAATATTGATTAGTTTTATATGTGCATTACACATTTACGTCAATTTAGTTACTTGTTCTACAACATGTATAGCATCACAATACTACACTAAGATCTGGCCCGACTGGCCTTCTTGCTTTTGTCCAGAGTTTGAGGCGGCGGCGGGGGCTTAGCAGACATGTGACGACTGTATAACCTGAAAAGACAAAAAAATTAATATAATGAAATAGATATAAATTAGGTAATATCTTCCATTTGGAATTTCTGTTCACAATCAAACAGCATCCTCTTCTATATAAATAATGGTTTAAAAAAAACTGAAGAAACACGTTTTAGTGATCAAACAAACTAAAAATTGAAAAATAATTACTGTAAAATAAGCGTGGGGTGCTTTTTGATATATTACAGCATGCTTTTTGATATATTTGACAGCATGCTCTTTGATATATTTGACAACATCCAACCCAAGCTTTTTTTACAGCAATTATTCTTCAATTTTTAGTTTGTTTTATCACAAAACGTTTATTTTAGTTTTTTATAACTATTATTTATCTATTTTTGTATTTTTTTTTCATATTATTGCATTGTCATGGGTCCTTGATAATATACAAAGTTTCTAATTCACTCCACGTTTCTAAGTGTCTCAAAATGACGTTCAAACTTTCCGTTACATACAAATATATAAACATACATCCGAAACTAATAAAAGCCTCTTAAAACGTATTTTAAGTAGTCGCTACAGCTTATAAACAACTGTGAGTAACATTAAGGCAAAATGGCATAAATTAATATGTTGTCATATTTCAGCTTTAATATCTATTTGTTGATGAGGAATGTATTAAAGCAATTCAAATGTTGAAAGGCGAATATAGTTATTTTATACTAAACAACTCAAATCGCTACAATAATTATCAAGCAAATTAGAACTTGGTTATCCTTTCAGCAGTCACAATAAGGTTACGCTCTAATATTCCAAGCACATTTGAACACCAAGGAGTGCTACCATATTCGAACAACAAATAGGTTTTTT
>DWPW01000868.1:0-10280 GCA_018252015.1 Astraptes brevicauda | reverse complement strand
TGTCCTAGTGAAAGTCCTGTCAAAATCGGTCCAGCCGTTTAAAAGTTTACTTCCGCCACATACAGACAGACACACAAAAATATATATTGTATTTTTGTTAATGTAGAAGTTCATCCAATCACTTTTCGCTTCAACGCTTTTTACGCCCACTTAATGTAAAATTACCGTTTACTCCTAAATTCCGATGCTAGATAAATATCATACGATTTTCTACTTAACATGGTCCATGAAGAATATTTTGCTTTTCTTTATATAAAACAGTCAAAGACTGCAAGTTAAGAACTGCTATAAAAATCTTCATTTTATTTTAACGACCTCGACTTAGTTTCCAACATAATTGTTACTGGTGTGTAGCTTATTACTCACAAGTACAACACATAATTGTCAACAATACTTGATACAAACAATAGGTTCAAACCATTATTAAAAACACAATTGCACCACAAATCGTGATTTACGAGGTCAGTCGATGCATCAGACTAAAGTAACTTAATAGTAACTTCATTGAGTTTAATATACACATATAAAGATAAAATATGGCGATATTATAAATTTCCTGCTAAATTTACAATATCGTCATATTTTATCTTGAAGGTGATAGAACTCATTATGGTTCGCGTACGGCGGCACAACCGCCACACCTTTTTCTGCCTAATAACAGCAGTGTCAACCTCTGCTATGATGTGGTCTGAAGGGTATGGTAAGGGAGATATACTTATCCGAGACGTTCCAACTTAGTCCTCAGAGGTAGCACCGCTTCTGTATTTAACCTCAGCTAAGACTGTGATCTTATCTGGGGTTGATTACCGATGTCCATAGGCAGCGTTGACCACTTACCATCCTGTGGACTGCATGCTCGTTTGCTACTTCCAAACTATAAAAAAAGTTACAAGAATAATCACATATAGTGGAAACCTTTATGATGCATTAGAAATTACAATAACGATTGTATAGTATTATAGGTACATACGATGGTAATATGGTATGATATTATGGTATTTATTGCAAGATTTTAGTGTACCTAAATCTCCATAGGTTCCAAACTTATAATAGAATTCTTATTTATAATATGGAAGTAGCAAACAAGCATACAGTCCACCTGATTGTAGTGAGCACTGCCGCCCAAGGACATATGTAATCAACCCCTAATAAGGTTAGAGTCCTACCTAAGTTCGACCAGATACATTTACGTTGCTACCCTTGAGATCGAAGTTGAAACTTCTCTGCTAATTATATCTCCCTTAACACACCCTTCAAACCAAAACAAATAAAAAACAAACAATGTAGTTAATAAAGTTCGCTGCAATGCGTAAAATTTCAATTTCCTTAAAATTTGTCAGTGACCGATGTCAAATAAATTACTGTTGAATTATTGTCAAATAAGGCAAGTTAAAGTTGTTTTTACATCTAAGGACATCGTACGTAGCAGATGCATAGCGTGGCAAACATATTTGTATCTAGAAGTATTTATATCTACCATGACGTTACCATGCAGACATGGGCCGTACCTGAACAAATGTTGTATAGGAAAATATATTTTGTCTGCTATACCAAATTCAATTTCCGTAGATATAACTGAAACATAAATGCTTGCTCCATTACATTCAAGTTAAGAAATCTTCATATTATGAAGAAATGCACAGTTAAGGATTTTTCTCTATCATACCTAAGATAATTTTGAAAAATTCACAAGAAAGCTTAGCTTAATGTTAACGATCTAAATAAATATGAATCTAGTAAGTCTAAAATATTGATAAGCTTAAAGCTTAAATACGTAAATAGGTAGGTACTAAGCAATAAAAGAAATATGCGTCAAAAGTGAAAAAGGTGAAATTGTTTCGTCTTTTCTTAATTTTAAATGGAACTACTACGGCAAGTTCTATACTCATGCACGCAAAATACTGTCGATTCATAAGATTTACTAATTGCTACTTTGTGACTGTGGACCGATGAGCGGTACACTTGTTCATGAGTAGGTAAAACAAGTGTTCAGTGGCATAGCGTGGGTGGCTGCGCTGCAGGGGAAGCGAGCATTAACCCTTTCTGCAGTTCATTCGCCGTCTGGCCTCACCCCTGCATACCGCCCACGCGCGCCCCTTGCGCCGTCCCGACTGCACGCCTGTACTGCAACTCTACCTACAACCTTCACTCCGACACCATATAAGCAGCTACTAATTGAACATCACTGACGTCAATCATGATGGTAATGAAAAATATTACACGGAATAGCCAATTACTGTAATAAACTTAAATCACTTGACTTTTTTTATTCACCGAATCATATTCTTAATATTATTATAGGAGGTTTCTAAACCGAATAAATAACATGTCCCCCTTACAACACATCAATATTAGGCAGAAATAGGTATAGCGAGGATTACACCGCAATCAAACCACAAGGGGTTCTACCACTTCAAATAATATTGTCGCACCACCATAGACATATAGAACACATACAATTATTGTAAAATAATATTATAGAGTAAACACAGCACGAGCACCTTCCCTATCTAGTACTAGCTGTGCCCGCGAATTCACCCGCGTTTATATAACACGTAAGTACTTACGTGTTTTACTTGTACACACAACTATTAATTGTAATGACTTTTAATGGAGAAACTTTCAGTAGAGTTACATCAAGAACTTCAGGATAATATATGTTCCTATAAAATACTATTTTAATCACGCTTTAATCCTTAATATATTTTAATCTTTTAAACTAATATTTAATCTTAATTAATTATTTAAACTAAATTTTAAACTTTTAAACGGTATTGTTCGTTTCATACGACTTCAAACAAACCGAACAAAAGACAAATAATTTTATTAATTAATTCTCAATCCTCCAAATAATAATGCGATAGCTATTACAGCTCTGAATATTAGTGTACCAATTTTCTTTATATGTAGGTATATGATATCCAAGACTTCGGGTATAATTATTATGTAGAAACAAGATACAACGCACTGCTCCGACTTCAGTTATTTTATTTCATTCATAGATTTTTTTTTATAAAACTCACTCATGAGCCAATTGAGTAATATGTATGTGAGTGCAATAAATAATAACACCATTAAAATGCTTTTTAAAAAAATAATAAATTAACAATTTTATACTAAATTATTATCAACATGTCAAGCTATAAACTAAATATACTTATGTATATTTTTTTACACTAAATTAAGACTATATGTATCTACATCTTGTATATAAAAATTTCGTGCAACAGTGTTGCTGACTAAACTGCACCAAAACGGCTCGACCGATTTTAATGAAATTTTTCATGCATTTTCAGTAGGTATGAAAATAGATTGTAGTCAATATTTTATACCGCTAGGTGGGTGACTCTATAGAGAAAAAAAGTGTTTTGGGAACATTTCTTTTTTGATCCTTTTTTTTGGATTTTGCATTAAAAATATCTACAACCACAAATTTTCAGACTCCTATCACTTATTTTTAACCTCCTGTCACTTTTCTTTTGTTTTTAAGAGTATTTTTAGTGTCCCGTTTATGTTTAACGAACGACGAAACATCAAAGCCCGAATGAATTTTTTGCCACTAGCGGTCATCAATCTAACTACTGACCGCGTCCGACGTTGCTTAACTTTGTAGATCGGTGTGAACATTGTGGCACTGCGAGTGTGTAAGCACAGTGTAAGCAATGCGTTTCATTGTCATGCGAATTGTGTTTGAATATAGGCGTAATCCTAAGTACGGATACATATGTATACTTAATACGCACATCGGGCGGCATTAGCCCCTGCCTGGAACTGCCCCTATGAGTTCACAGCAGCTCATAGCCAACGAGTTCCTGGAAGAACATGCCATCGACAGCATGTTGCTACCCCTGAGAAATGTCTGTAAGTACTGACCGACTGTGAGTACGTCGAACCCTAGACGTGCTTATGCTACTGTTGCAGACAAATTTCTGTCACAAGCTAAGAAGCATAACCGAAACCAGAACTACCCCTTAGCTAAAGTAGGGTTCTGTAAGGGTCCAGGGTTACAAGGAGAGCTTTGTCAAAGTCGACAAGAAGAAAAAAATCCGTCCTGTCTGAACCGGTGCAGCACCGCACCGACCGGCCCGGAACGAATATACTGCAACCCGCTGTACCAACGATGCTTCTGTATGGATCAAGACCAATTATAGATAGGAGGTTGAGCAATTGGATTCCCGCCATAATGTGAATTTTAATTCCTATGTGGTGAGAGTCCCGAAGGCACAGATACCAACCTTTATGAAGGAAGAATTTTGGCTGAGAGCTGTGTGTGAAAAGTAGCAAAAGATCATGCAGCCCACCTGATGGTAAGTGGCCACTGCCACTCATGGACATTTGTAATCAATCCTAGATAAGATCACAGTTTCTGCCTGAAGTCAGCCACAGATGCATTGCTACCCCTGAGGACTAAGTTGCAACGTCTCAATAAGTACGTATCCCTTTACCACATCGTTTAAACCGTCACCGGAATTGAATCACAAAAGGTTCTATCAACTTTAGACACTCTCTTACTCTGTTAACTTAAGTTATCTATACGCTTTCTACACTCATAGCCGCACATTAGGTTTTTATCCTGTGTCGTGGATGCCATGGTAACACACAAACACCCAGACCCAGAACAGAAATCTGGATTCACCATTTAGACGGGGATCGAACTCGGAATTCACTGCGTGTCAAACCGGTATGATGACAGTTCCTTCAAGCGGGTCGTAAGTATTGTTTCTCTTTAGTATTATAATTTTTATATTCGTGTTTTAATTTTGTATTGTATCATGACCAATTTGCACATTTTACCGTCATCATCTAAGGTGCTACATTCTTCTTTCTGTCAAGAATCTCATCCTTACACACTTACATGACGTTGGTTATTTTTTTATTTAACATACAATATATGATTAACGTTTGATGATATGAACAACGTTTGCCGGGAAAAC
The DNA here is from genome assembly GCA_018252015.1 of Astraptes brevicauda. Lineage (NCBI taxonomy): Eukaryota > Metazoa > Arthropoda > Insecta > Lepidoptera > Hesperiidae > Astraptes > Astraptes brevicauda. The sequence continues at coordinate 5,346 of DWPW01000868.1, read as the reverse complement.
TAGTACTTATATACAATAACACATACATATTAACACCCACCAAGAATAAGAAGTAAGAATATACCTACTCGTTTATATTATCAAACCTTTGATATTTACAAGCCTAAAACAAACCAAAATTGTTACTATATTAAAATCAATCGAATAATGTTTTAAAACTTATATATAGGCATTCAGGAGCTTTGATTAGTAAGTTCTACATCGCAATAAAAAGTAAATACGTATTCAAGTAATTTTAATATAATAATAGCACTCTATGTAATAAAGAAGTAATTAACAATTAATTAATTCAAATGAGCTTTTACTATCGTTATGATTATTCATGAACATTAGCTAGAAGTTCAAAAAGCTCTTTGGCATAATAAGTTTTTCAATTTGTAAAATTATAATGGTTTTATTATGCGATATGATACCTATTTTATGCCTTGATTAAGTATTGATACACTAGATAACATTCTCGTTAGAACTAAATTTCTAAACAAGCTACTACTACAAGAAAATTGCTTGTAATTTGAAACAAGGCGCTCAAGGCTTAAATTCACGAAATAGCAATCTGTACTATGTGCCAAAATAAATGTAACATCTTAAATGCGAAGAACCTTCAAGGCTCGACTGTGGTGGTCCTCACAAATATTTCTGCTTTGTACCAGTAATAATAATACCTAGGGCACAAAAATAAGAAAATTGTATTACTGAAAGATAAAACTGTTTTTAACGACTAGTGGTTATGCTTATGCCATGTTCATGTTGATGTTAATATACTTTATAATACTACGCCATCTAATGGCAAGATTGGCAAGTTTCTAAGCTATGTAATCCAAAATGAAATTTAGTTAACAATACAAAAAATACTTGTAGAGATGGCGTTCAACATATTTGTGTCCACGTTTAACTGTATATCATTGTCATAAAAGTTTTACGATAATATTGCACTGTTTTTTGCTTTGCTTAAATTATTTCTGCGTATAAATACAGATACCACAATGATTTTAAAAGGAAGGATAGGTCCGTCCGAACATTTAACACAAAAGTTCTTCATACTAGAAAAACAGCGCCATCTAGATAGTCAAGGCGAACCTTGTCGAAACGACAACTCACGGAAGACAGAAGATCGCTATTTTGTTGTTTCCATATCATAGGTATAATAGATCAGGACTTAAGGTTAGCAAAATATTACAATGGATTTCTAGTTTAAGTACTAATATTCATTATTTAATAATGCGGTTTACAAGTTTTTTTAGTGACTTTCCAAAGTTGAGTAAAATTAACTTGAGGAAAATCAAGTCCAATTCATTTTATTTACATTTTTTACCTGTTACATGAACAAATGAAATGAGTTATACCATTTTGAAAAAACTTATAAAACGAGCAAGTTTTTAAAATCATGACGCATTTCGGTTTCCATACGATATATATACCACAAGGTTCATGATCGAGTTTAAGTGATACTTTGAAATTTACAATTTAAAAAATTACATTTTTTTAAATTTGTGATGGTTATAAGTCAAAGAGTAAAGGAGGATGTTCATTTTGAGATATTTTATAAAGATGTAAATATCTCAAAAACCATGAATTTGGAAAATCCAAAGTTAATATTCCGGATAGGCCTTAGTGTGACCTACACATGGATGTAAGGTGTATACATATTACATAAATACATGTGTACGATACAAATTAACTGTGGTGGAGGTTGTGTTTACAAGATTAGACCGCCAGATTGAACGCGAACAGCAAATTAACAAGTGTCAATCGACGAATGAAAAACGACGGAAAAACGAAATCTGTCGGGCCGATATACATATATTCTGTATTATGCGAACGGGGGCTTAACTAATAATATTTGCAATTGATGAATTGGAACGTTTTTATATTCGGATTTTTCATTGTAATCATATTTAATTACAATAACAATCACACTTTTATTAAGTTAAATTTCATATTTGCCATTACAGAATACATTTTATTTACTTTTATTTATCTACGGTTTTAGTAGACTCTATGGTTCTTCAATGCCTTAGCTAGTACAAGCATGACTTGTGAACAAAAAACTTAAATGTCAAATATTTCGAACGTCACTGCATTTGTCTGAGGATTTGTCAGTCATTAATTTTCATGAGATTTTCATAGAAGTAATTGTATATGTTTGTATTAAAGATTATATAAATAATGCCTAAAAATAAAGGAAAAGGAGGTAAAAACAGGAGGCGAGGAAAGAATGAAAATGAAACTGAAAAACGTGAGTTGGTGTTCAAAGAAGACGGACAGGAGTACGCCCAAGTCACAAAGATGCTCGGTAATGGCCGCTTGGAGGCCATGTGCTTTGATGGCATAAAACGTCTTTGCCACATCCGCGGAAAGTTAAGAAAAAAAGTTTGGATAAATCAAGGAGACATCATACTAATCGGTTTACGAGATTACCAAGACGCCAAGGCGGACGTCATCTTGAAATATACTCCCGACGAGGCCAGAAATCTGAAAACGTATGGAGAATTCCCAGAAACAGTACGCATCAATGAGACTGTGGTATATTCGGTGGATGGCTTGGACGAAGATATCGAATTCGGTGACGAAGTCAGCTCGGAAGACGAAGCTGATGCAGTAGATAACATTTAAATATTTACTGTATCTTTCTACTGTAAGTCAGTGTAAATTTATTTTGTATTAGAAATAAAATTACATTGTAATTTAAAAATTATTCACAAATTGTATGTTCTCTTCTGATATAGGATGTGCATCTGTATATTAGACACTCCACATTGTCCCCAAATCCTGTGTTGATTTACTCCAAATGTCATTAAATTTCTGACACTAGGACACTACTCAACTCTCCCCAGTATAGGATATAAATTTAATATTGCAAAACATTCCTTAAATTTCTTACAGCCCTCATTGGGAAATGTCCTAAATATAAGGAATGAACATAAATTAAATATTGTTAAAGTAACTTTAGGTTGTTTTTTTTCAACACCATATCCTGTTTAACAATGTCAAATTTATTAACATTTCATTGGATATTGTAGTTTATTTTTCTAGGCATAGAAATATAGGTTTTCATGTTAAAGATTATTTGTGATTTATGTATTATATGCACCAGCTATGACCGTGTAATTTCAGAAGTAGTATCTTATTGTAATAAATTATTATACTCTTACGTGATTTGTAATTTCCTTCGCCTATTTGTATTGGCATTTAATTTTAGGTTATTCCCTTCCATTTCAGAAACAGTATTCGAAAAACATGATAACTAATTTTAAAATTCTCCATGTGAAGTGTTTTTTGCAATAAAATGTTGATACTAAATGAGAACTATTATTTGAGATAAATCTATTTTGGATGGACCATACTTGCAGCTATAGAAGATATCTAGCAGTATACATGTTAATCATAGAAATAAATAATTATATTAATGGCACTGTTCAAATATTAATAATTTAGTACGTAAATATTACATTCTATGAAATGTAAATTTGTGTAAAATATGATAGCAGGCTGTTCCTAGATAACCAATCTGTTTCAGAAGTGTACTGTATTGAATGAAAAAACTTTGTCAGAAGAATTCTGAATATATACAGGATTTATTATTATAACCATAATATTAAAAGGAAAAAGAAAATGTAATTTAACACAGTGAAGGAGGTAATGGATATAGCATCAATACTGAAAAGCCTAATTGCTGTATATCAAGAATATACAACTAGACAAAACTGCATAAATCTTTTCCAATATTAGAAACAGAATCATAATTTTATTAACACACTTTTATTAGCTTCGGTTGTATGTTTGTATGTATGTAACGGAATCTGAGCTCTAATTTCTTCAATTTCCAAATGTCTGATTCATTTGAAACTACACTTATTAATGACCGATCGCAATGTAATAATTTGATATAAAATTTCAATTATCCTGAATAGGACCGCCAGGATTAATAAATTCTTGTACAGATCCTCTGTATGAGAGTGAGTGGGAAATGCTATATAGCACGGGAGCTGCGCATGTCTGCAGTGCAGAGTTACTCTTTCAGGCTTGAATTGTCAATTTTTTTTTTTGTTATTTTATCACAAGTGTTTTTTAGTTTTCTAACTATTAAATTTTATTTCTTGAACATAGAAACAAGCAATACTACAGTATACATTTCTAGTTCACATGAATATAAAGCTATGATTTTGTTTCTAGAATTCAACAAGTGTTTTGGCTCTTGTGTTAAGACGACAATTTTTTTATTTATAGCAATTACACTTTCCAGCATCTGTATGCTGAGCCACTGTTTGCGGAACACTCATGAATTAAATTGAGACTTCTAACATATTAAAATTATTAATTTATAATGTCTTATTCACTTAAAACCAATGTTACACATAATTAAAACAATAGGCCTTTATCGAAATAGAAACTAAGAAGTATCTTTGGAAAAACCGTTAATACATAGTTGTTTCACTCATTACAAATTGTTTACTTTTGATATACACAGGGAATCAATTCAATTTTTTACAGGATAATGCAATGTTTGCCTCGCTCTTCTATAAATAAAATGATACAAATGCATGAAATATATCATGCATTTATATTTATGCTAAGCAAATATGTTAATAAGGATATTAATTGTTATCATATTATCGTCTTTTTAACCGACTGAATAGGTTTTATGTTATTCTGAATGTTTGTTTTGTAAGATTTCCAAATAGAAAATAAGGACACCAACCAGGAAATCTGTAATCAGCCAATGATAAAAATAGTCTTACTTAAGATCACATAAGTCACAGATGCATTGCTACCCCTAAGTACTAAGTTGTAACATGTTGGAAATCTGAAATCGTCTGTTACCAGAACTAGTTATTTGGCAGAAATAGGTGTCATGACAGTGTCTCTGAACTCAAATCACGGAGGACTCCACCACATTTAGCCCACTGCTTAGACATCTAATACCAATATAATTACTCTGTGACAAATGACTTAACCTAAGGGTTTATTCATAAATTATTTCACACGTTAATAAAATGGTTGGGAGGGAGTTGACGAAGTGTGATGAGGAATTCTAACTTTCTGTGACAGACACTTCAAAATATATTTAACAATTTACAGATAGCTCGTAATCTATTTAATTAGTACTACTAGTAATTTATAAGGAAACAAGACACTAATACTTATATTTAAAAATGATTAAAATGAGTATACTGGATCATTGAAACAACAAACAATAGCATAGTGACTTGAAATGCCTGTCAATCGGAGGTCCATGGTTTGAATCCTTGTATCATGGCACCTTTCATATATTCAAAGATGAGAGCCTGATTAGATTTTATTATCGATTATTTAAATGGAGAAAGAAAACTGCGAGGAAGCCTACAC
>DWPW01000867.1:0-10281 GCA_018252015.1 Astraptes brevicauda | reverse complement strand
TAAAAAACACTTTTGTGTAAATTTTATATCTATGACAAAAATTTAAAAAAAATCAATTAAACCTAAATATCCTATTCCTTTTTTATTATGTTTGTTCGTATTATAATTTCACCACAGTTGTGCACCTCTACCCTTTCTTTCCCTATTTTTGTTTTAATTTCCAACACTTAAAGATTATCTCAACTAAATTCCAATTCAATTGAATTTATCTTTAAAAAATTGTGTAGGATTTTGTCTCTTGGTGTACAGCAATGGTGTGTCTTTCTATTGTTTTGCACACCCATCAATCGTTTGCGATGTAAGTATATTCCAGAACACTATATGCAGACAAAGTAGCATCCATATTATTATTGATTGTACTAACGATTATTATATGCAAATAGCTTTATTAAATATAACCCAATTAACTTCTACGATTCAACAGCACTTATTCCTCTTAATATTATCATGTTAAGGTTTAAGGATATTATTTAGTACAATCCATATAACAATTAATTGGAATCTGTTTTTTTACTAAAGATGCTTGTTTTGATTTCTTGCTCTTGATCTTTCTTAAATCTAGGTTTGCTTGGCACTAAATAGTTTTATTGCATAATGCTCAAGTCTGTTTGAGTTAATTATTGTATATTTTGATGTGTTTGTGTGCTTGCAGATTTCCTGTTAAGGCCTTCATTGATTCTGGCGCTCAGACTACAATTATGTCTGCCGCTTGTGCCGAACGATGCAATATAATGAGATTGGTCGATACCAGGTGAGTTTAACGTTGATATTAAAGCATCTGTATAAATATAGGAAAAGTGAGAAATGAGGTACCCCAGATAACTTAACCAATATTATCTATCATTTTTTTGCATCAAGGATTGTTCAATATAGTAGAATTGTATAATATGGGGTCTTTCAGGGGTAGCAACACATATAAGATATCAATCAACATAGTTATTTTGACTAGAAAAATGTTGTATCTTGAGTGACTTCATGTGTGCTACATTATAATTGAATGAAAGAAAACATCGTGAGCAAATCTGCATGCCTGGGAGTTTTAAAAAAAAAAACAGTTCTCCAAGGTGTGTGAAGCCTACCGATTCGCACTTGGCCTCCCTCTCACTCGAGAGGAGACTTGTGCCCAGCAGTTGGGAAGTAATAGGTTGACGATGCCATGAAGTTAACTAATTCTATTTATGAAAAATAACATTTGTACAGAATTATTTTTGCCTCACAGATGGGCTGGTATTGCCAAGGGTGTGGGTGTCCAGAGAATCATCGGCCGCATCCATATGGTCCAGATGAGGATTGAACAGGATTTCCTGACTACCTCGTTCTCTGTTCTCGAGGAGCAGCCCATGGATATGCTTCTGGGCCTCGACATGTTGAAAAGACATCAGGTAGTGTATATTTCTTGTTTCACTCTTTGACGTTGCCGTCCGCAGCGCTTCTTTATATTTCCTAAAAGCAGTGTTAGAACTGTTAAACGCTACTTATTTCGGGATTCAAAAGTAAAGCACAGATCCAGAGAGATTGGAGTGTTCTAATCCTCTTAAGGATATCAACGATATTCTGAATCAATATCAGGTTCATTCATCGTTGCTGGCATTATTTCGCATTTATAGTAGTAATAACAATCACTAACTTTTTAATCTGCTTACAGGAGACCACATTTTTGTGTCTTATTAAATCATTTATTGAAATATGTTTTAATAGTTTCAACATTAATGTTTTCCTTATATCAGGGTATTAAATAAGACTTATTTAATTTTTGTACAACCTCTACTTTAGTTATACTTTAGATATTCCTAAACTATCCTATTATAGGTAGGAAAAGATTAAAAATATTTATATATATAATAAAATTGGCTGTATTTTACTACATTAAAGATTCCCAACACAAATCATCGGACACCCTGTATATGTATGTACAAGAGAAGCATCTCGTAGATGTATGTAGTACAATAGTAGACGTATGCAATAACACAAATAAATACTAAATAAGTGCAATACAAAATTGGCACATTGTTAAAATGTTTTGTTGTCCACAGTGCAACATTGATCTGAAGCGCAACGTATTGCTGATCGGCACAACGGGAACGGAGACTCCGTTTTTGCCGGAATCGGAGCTGCCGGACTGCGCTCGCTTATCCGGTTTGTCGGACGACGACGTTGCGGCGCAACTCACCGACCAGGAGGACCGTGACAAGAATAAAACTAGATTAGGTTCAAACAAAAAAAAATAAAACACTTGAACACATCTGTTTTCAGACATAAATAAGTTGTATAGCTACTACCAACACGTGTTCTGATAGCCATTTCCAAGCATTTAACTTACCGCTGAACCTCAGTCGGCGTCCAAACATAACACTGTCCGGTATCGGAGTCGGCTAATTTCACTCACACGAACGTGTCATCGTCACTTATAACAGTGGTATTTTTATACAATTTTATACTTTTTAACTTTTAACTATATTATTGTTGCTATAACGGGTAACGTTTGTATACAAAAAAGTACGCTAAAAATAGGAATACGCCATTGAAATCCAATAAAAAATGTAAAACTGATCACTCGTTTCATGTAGTAGTTAGATAGAGTGTAATAAATCTACTCTCGAGTTTTTACTTAAGGTTGTGTTCGAGTAAAAATTGTTCGTACTGATCAGACTTACTACTAGCTTAATTCTAATAAAACTTCATAATATACTTATATAAGTAAAATCATTTGTTTAATGAATTTAATATATTTTATTCGACATAAAACAAGGCTCAAGGCCTACTGTACAATCGGTACTTTTTAGTAGAACTTATACATTTATCTAAAAAGAAAATTAGACCTGGGACCACAACGTCACAGTTTCTTTTATTTATATAAAGACATATCTAAAAGTCAGAAAACAAGAACTACAAGACTGCTCTACTTTAGGAATTCGGGATAAATGGTCGGCACTATGTTATCAAAAGTCCATTTTATAAATAAAACTAGAATTACACAAGTCAGACTTGACACTAAAACAGGTTTATTTAATTTTGTTTAATTTATTTTTGGTTTGGTTAATTATATATTTTTATACATGTAATAGTAATGTATTGTTAAGATGTGGTATGCATGAGCTAAATTTTTTTCGTTACGGTAATATTACTTTTTAGTAGAAAATATATGTAAGAAAAATAATAAATGTTGCTTTATTTTCATAAGCGTGTATAATATTATTTTTGGTTTGATGTAAACAAGATCATTTCCCAACATTACTGATTTTCCGCAGAAGTTTCACCATGTCCTCCAGTCGCCTGTGATTCATGGCATGTTACAGTTTATCAAGCTGGAATTGATTAAATGATTTTTATTTATGTTTTGTTTGTCATATTTTATCATCCTTTTTGTTCCTTTATTTATTTGCTTTGGTTGTCATTGTCGTTATAGTAAAAAATCATAGACTCCAGACGTTACTTGTTTTCTACTATTTTAAGCCTTTTTGTTTTCGAGGAGGAAACCTTCGAAAGGTTCCAATTGCAGTGGAATCGAGGTCGGGTTATGTGGGATTCTTACCCACTGAAATCTCCCCCGGTGGCCGTTGTCAGCGCTGCAAAGAGGACTCTCGGATCTGCGGAGGAACCCAACCGAAGCCCTCTTAGCGCGTTGCCCCATAGGGCTCCACCCAGATGACCCATTAAGCTCATCTCACCATCTGGTGTTTATAACGGTATGGGACCGCTCACGCCGCTGTCCTTCCCGGGGTCGCTGGCTACTCTTTTAAGTCTAGCAACTTCCATACTTGACCCTATCAATATACATTTTGTGTTCTTTTGCTGGTTATATAGTGTTAGAGGGTAAATCGACATGTTCCTTTGAGCACGTTATTAATCAGGTAATTTCAGATTGGTTTCACCCTATGATATGCTATCCGAAAGTTAACCGGGATGTTCTTTTTTTTATTCTAATTTCAATTTAAGAAAAAAACAGGCTGATCGACGAGCGAGCCTAGCTCGCGGAAAAGATTACGGCGGTTTTACTCGCGGTTCGTCGTTTCAGATTCACAAGAGTAATAAGTTAGGTTGTTTCTTAGTTTTTTGAATACATAATGTTTGATTTCGTATTAAAATGAAATGCTCAGAAGCGGAAGATCTGTGTTACCCCGGGATAACTAAATTTTCTTTCTAAGTAGCAAATCACTCCTAATTAAATAAAATCCTCAAAGAAACATGTCGACTTAAGTACACTGTAACCATAACGCAAATAAAGTACTATTTTATTATATTGATTTTCGTTGAAATATTTTCAATAAACAACACTAAATATCTATATATTAACTACAACGGTCGATGAATATTTTTTATTACGAATTAAAATAAACTCGTTCGATTCCTGGCTAAGGAAAGAGTTTTTAAATATATTAGTATACAGTTTCAGTTTGTACCAAAATCGGTTTCGTAAATCTTTTAAACCGTTTTCGAAACGCCTTATAGTTTCGGATTTAACCATCCACGCCCACTTGAAAAATTCACCATGTATATTCATATTTCAATATGATAATATTATTATTTTCATGATCGACCATTTAAATATAACGTTACTATTACAAAAGACTCGTTAGACTATTACTATCCTAACTTTTAAGCTCATTTTAATGTTTTGTCTGGGGGCATGTTTGACCGTTCCGATTAGTCTAGCCTCATAGAGTAAGTTTAAAAATTAATCCCTGAGTGTAACATATAAAAATCAAAACTGATATTATAAATAAAGGAACATTTGTTTTTCTTATTAAACAAGATTGACAAATGGGTAGTTGTTGGCAGTAATGACCAATGATTATTAAAATCCGCTTTAAAATTATAAGAAATGTTAGTATTATTTTTACCTACTCTGAGCACCTTGTACTTATCTGTAAACGCAGGCCGTCTAGGCTAGCAGTTTTCCATACACTCAAAGCTACTAACACTACCTTATCTCATACATTTTATTCGACCGAAAATAAGTAACGTCTGGGGGCCCTGGGACCTTGCTCTATTATAAGATTATCACTGCAATGTGCACATAAGAATATTTTTCCGAAGTTATACTTCTTCATAATGACCGACAGGTATACGCGGTTGGAAATGAATAACATTTGGTTTTAAATCCTATACCTAGGCGTTGGTTTATCACAAAGTAATAATACATAATAGCTGCTAAATTAAAAAAAGAACCGTTTATAATGAAACACTATGATAGATATAGTCGATGATAAATTAATCACCTATAGGCATTTAAGACGTGTATTCGCTTTAAATTAAAAACCATCATAAAAGAAGTATAACTTCTATATAATATGTACGTTCGGATACAAGAACAAGACCGAGAATATTTCTTTGAATTCAAATGGACTTTGTCAGTGATTATCAATTCTTTTGACCGCTGTGTAATTGAAGCACAGCCGTAATAAATAATTTACGTATAGTAGAAGAGCTACTGAACCTTTTGACTAACCCGTTTCCCACAGAGTATTTTAATGATGATTTATAATCAATTAAGAAATTACTGTTTTTAACCAAATCGACCTCGTATCCCCTATACCTTATAGTTTCGTGTTTTTTCAATCACTGTTGAAAATTTTCCACCCTTTATGAATATAAAGAGTGGGAATCAGAAGAGTTTCTGGCAGGAATCTACAACCAATATTCTGGCTTTTTACATACTTTTTAACAATTGAAATAACGTTTCGTAAAATTTGTAGCCTTGTGGGGAGCAGGTCATGAACTACCACCATGACTTGGGAGAATATATTAACATTCCTCCAAACACCCCGATGACAACTTTTCTGTTCTAGCTCAAACTTACCACCCTCAAAATAGGTTTGTAATTTTTTTGCATATATTAATGTGTAAATTATAACATATTATAATTCTTACCTTGTGCGAGTCAACTTCATAAATTTGATTAATGACGCAAGAACGGTACTTTCTCCACTGATAATATATTTCATCATTTTAAAAATTCTAGCTTTGTCGGAAACGGGTTAGTCTACAGGTCCAGTAGCTCTTAGGCAAGTAGGAAGATAGTGCATGGATGTCAACTGGTAGTCCTTGGTTAATTTCAGGGGTGGAGCGAGATTGAATTTAATCATTGATTCAAATCAATTAGCATACGCGCTGCCCTCGTCCCGATAATACCCATAACTTACTGTTGCGACACGACCCGCTTCATATTCTGAGCGCACTAGAAGTTTGGGGCGGACTTATACTATCGTTTGGTTAGCTTTGTTGCCCATGTTTTAGTACCTATCCTAACTCTACTAGAGCGGTCGCTCTACTCGCTCTACCCTCGAGACGACACTCGGCATTCTGTTGTTTGACGCAAAATATGTAGCAATTGATTCTAGTAAGGTATTAAAATATGCATAAAATGATATTGTTTATTAAATTTACATGTATTTTGACTTATGAGTCACAACAATAATTATAGATACCTACATATGATTGAATTTCCTTTATTATGCCAGACAAACCCTTTCAAAATTACATGTACCTACCACCTACCTACTATAGTTTTTCATCGGACTTACTGCGGAGTTTATTACTAATTTATTCTCGCACTTAGATCAGATTATTGGCCACCCAAGCCATACTGCACTGTTGCATAATTTTAAAATTATCTCGCTGAGTTATTTTCGTTTATCATGTATATGTGTGTATATACCTATACGTATTAAAGTCTTTACTTACTCCAATTTCTAAACCAGTGGTTCTTAACCTTTAAGTGATGAGGGACAATTTAATAAAATTTCTGTCTACAATGGAGCAACTGTTTCAATATGTGAGTATTATAGGGTAAAAGTAAAACTGAAAACGAATATAGTGTTAATTTATATTTTTCAATCTCGTCGCGGCGCCGCGGCTCCGTCCGCTACTTAATTTTTATTGTGTTGACTCCTAATTTTTCAATATTTTTTGGATGGCTTCGCGGACCATTTCGGGTGCTCCCCGGGACCACCCGTGGTCCGCGGACCACCGTTTAAGAACCACTGTTCTAAACATTTCATAGCATGATATGTGTATTAGTATATTGTTTGTTAAACGTGTCGTTATGAGCATGGCTAAATAAATCAGTGGAGCCAACTGTAATTTAAGGCAAATGTGGTAATATGTTGGAGTAAAGTTTTATTCAGTAAAATTTATCCAATGAATTTACACCAATTACATTAGACATTCAATTTTAAAATATGTAGTAAAATATCTACTAAACCTTTTGACTAACCTGCTTGTACTGCTTCCCACAGAGCTAGATTTTTTTAAATGTTGATTTATTATCGGTCAATTTCGAAAGTTCTATTCTGGCAGGTTTCCCGCGGGTGCGTCATTATGCCGTAAATTTTTAAAAATGTAAAAAATAATTATTTTTAGTCGACTCGCACATGGCTAATTTTAATATATTGTTATTTTCATTCAAATTGAGTTGACATTTTTTTTTACACTTAACCTAAATTAACGTAAATAAATTGTAAATTGTAAAAAATGTAAATATGTAAAATGTAAAAAATCCCATATGCGAATCGACTTAAATCAATATTTTTTACATTTAAAAAAAATTAAGGGGTGATGACGAATACGCGAGAAGTCTGCCAGAATGGAACTTTCGAAATTGACCTACAATAATAAATCAATAAATGAATATTTGATGATAATAAATTATCAATTAAAAAAAAATTGCTCTGTGGGAAGCGGGACAAGCAGATTAGTCAAAGGGTTCAGTAGCTCTTAGGCTAACACTAACAAGGGCGTCGCCAACCGATGACTCAGGGGCAGTTGCCATATGTTTTATGTAGCAGTCGTTTTTGCATTTAATGGCAGCAGGCCCCCTTGGTGACACCAAGCAGCAAAAATCCAATTTGTTAGTAGCCATGACGTCCATGGCTAACGAAGAGATTTATTCGAAATGCGATACATACAGCAGTGGTTTTCGTTGCTTACTTTGAGGACCACAAATTTTATGTTGGCTGCACTGAAATAAATTTGATTGCTAAGTAAATACAACACTTAACTTTTGAACCGTCAGACATTCTTATGGAAAATGGCGTTACCTGTAATTTGGTTTTACCATCGAGATACTATGTACCTACTAAAGTACTAGAGGAGCTATTTCAAACATAAACCGCGTTTTTTTTGTAATTTATAACTTAGAGACGCTGAAGCGCTGAACAATAACATACCGTCTAACGTAACCTTCTTAACTGCACTGCTTGATTTGCTACAAAGTTAGTCAACCGCATAGACTGAAAAGTGCGGTACTGCTGCCGCAGATGAAAAGGGTCATAACAGTAGCATGCAGTGTCACCTCTAGTAGTTTAGCACATCGTTTCTCAATGGTTTTAACAAATGTCTCAACTTGTCATTGGCAATATGGTCTCACATGACCGAGAAACCATCACGCAAAACAAAAACAAAAAACTCTAGAATGAAATTCGGAGATCAGAGATATAAATATTTTTATATTACGCGCTATTTGCCATAGAAGCAATATATCTAATTGAATTTCGAATTATTATTGGCTGCTTGAGCCTTACACATATTCGAACTTTGCGCCTTAAATTACACGCGACTTCGTGAGCGGGGACTGTCTTTTTATAAACAATAAACGACTATTTTACATTAGACACTGAATTCTAAAAAAATATTACCTATGTTACGCTTAAAATTTCACGGTTCTTACTTTTAAAACTATGGAAGTTGTTACAATAGGTACCTGTTAAAATAATTAAATACGTGATTTTTTGTTTACATAGAAAGGATAGAATTTCAGTGGTTTTCGAGGCCTACAAATATATTTTTTAGATTTGGAAACAAATTCTTGATTAAGCAAATGTTTGCTATCGATAAACCTGCGGTATACGTTATATAACTTACACTTTTTTGAGCATATATTGGATAACGACACAATTAAACCAACCGATACAACAAACGAATACACATTACAATAATTCGGTTACGGACACACCTTACGTAGATATCTCCAGCCTATGGATTTACTGCACCATCTTTACTTACTTAAATTAGTATTGATTATAAGCAAGTAATATAAGGATTGCCCATTATATACTATGTACAAAAGTACTAGAGTAGCAACTAAACCGTGTTTCTCTTTTTGTAATTCATAACTTAGAGTCCTTGAAGCAGTAAAACAATAATAACACCGTAACGTATAGTTCAAACCTGCAGCGCTTGATTTGCTATAACCACTAACGCGTGCAGGGACTACAGCAGCCTAAAAAATATTCCGGTCAAACGTTAGGGCGACTATGGCAGCCTCGCCGACTTGTACGCGATAATTGACGTTTTTCTATGTTACAAGTCATAGAGATTTACGGTGGTTTATATTTATATTCTATAATAAACAACACAGTAAGTCTAATGTTCGCTAAAACAATAAGCAATACGACATTAAACATTTTTTTAGCTAAGTTTACGAACTGGTTTAAAGTGACATTAAGCTCCGGATTTAAAATGTAAGTAATATGTTTTTTATTATCTTCCTTTATTAGTGTGATATATTAAATCAATCCTTATAAATCATTATTTTAGAATATCTTCAATTGTTTTCAATCTAAACATGTCATACCTTTATTTTCACTTACAAAGTCGACATGCGAAAACTTCGCTTCTGTGTGTCAATTTTTTGTTAAGACTTTGCACGATATATAATATATTTTAATAATATACTACTTGAAATCGATAAACACATTATCGTTATTAATATTCTAATTGACTGATATCAAGAAAATGACGAAATATAGTGACGATTACTCGTTTTATATTTCTCTTCCCCTGGTTTCAGGTATGGGCGACTACAGTCGCTTGTAACGTTTACGATTTGAGTCGAGTCTTTTTATTTTATAGTGTACATTAAAAGTAATGTTATATTGGTATCAAAAAAAAAGCTTATTTAATCTTGTTTCATTTTCTGGTAGTAACATTGAGAAATGTTACGAAATGTTTTTAATAACTTGATAACAAAAAATATTTTTGCAAAAATTTAACTCTTATTGTCAAGTTCAACATTTTTTTATACATTTTACATAAATAATTGTACTTTTGTCTTTACGTGTGTTGATTCCCTATAGGCTCATCTTTATACAGTAACTTTTATTTCGTTGATATAGCTGTAATAGTTTTCTAGAAAATATACTTCAAATCAGAAAGGGCACGGAGCCCTTGACGTAGTTGAATACCGAATTTGAGCGTGGAAACGCCACGCTCTCACGGGTGTTTGACAGGCACACTTGAGTGGATAAAGGGGTACGCATGTCATTCCCATTGGCTATAAAA
>DWPW01000866.1:0-10288 GCA_018252015.1 Astraptes brevicauda | reverse complement strand
TAAAGGAACTGATAAGCTAATTAGATTTATTTAGCTAATCAGCTAACTGACCTGCCTAAGTTGTTAAGGGTGCATTTAGTAGCGGAGGTACGGGTTTACTTTCAGGGTAAAAAGCCGTAGTCAATACATAGCTTATCATAGCACCCGCAATCATGACTGTTCACTGGCATAATGTTGCTTTCATTATGTTATTCATCCACTGCAAGTCACACCCATATGACACGGATGATGTGAACCCCCTCGAGGCCCGAATTTTCTTGCCCCACCGCCCTTATGTTGACTTCGCCATAGCGTATGAGACACCCGGTGGGTAAGACGACTCACTTTCATTCGCCATGTAAAACAAAATAATTTATAATACTTTTACGTTTATTTTTATAAAAGTATGACGGGAAATAATACTATATTTAAAAAAATATCGTGTGTCGTCTAGGTTGTTATATTATTGCTCAGATTTGCATATTATTTTCCTGACAAATTTATAACAGAACTTGCTTTCTACGCAACTATTTCAACCGTATAGGAGCAGCGCGGGGATGATTGAGGGGGATGGATCGATGCAGCCTCAGCGCTGCCAGGACTCGTGCACTGAAGAGGACGGATGTATCCGACGCCCTTGAACTTTAGACCTTTCGATCTGTTATACTTAGTGTTCAAACCCGTATTTGTGTTTTGGTTTAATGTGTGGTAAAACAGAATCTTTTATACCAGGGGTTTTAACGTAGTCCACATGAGTAACACGAACAAGCGACGAATTCTGTTCTTTTTGGAATTGGTAACACAGAATCATTTATTTTTTATGCATTATAGTTCCCATGTCCATCATAGGACTTCAAGAGTTTCGCGGATGCATTTGTTCGTATATTATTACAAATAAAAATGGAATTTAGTTCCAAAAGGACAGCTTTCTTAAATTGCTGCATTAGCAACCAGGTGACTCCAAGAGTCTGACGGATGGATAGTTGCATTTGTTCTTATAAATTACAAAAAAAAGTTCCAATAGGAAAGCTTTCTTGAATAGCTGCATTAGCAGCCACGCACCTTTTATTAATGGAGCATAAGTTTATTTCCAAGAAAGAAAACATCTAAACACCTACAGACATAAATTACAGTGTAAATATATCTCTAACTGGTGTGAAAGCGAAATGACAAAAGAATCAGTGGTCAAATTAATGATTATCAACTCATAACCTAAATAATATGATTAATACTAACTGTCTGAATCTGACTTATCAATAATTATGTTACAAATTCTAAATATATATATAAATGGATCCCTATTTTCTTTGGTCATCGCATCACGCGTGAACGAATGGACCAATTCCGTTAATTCTTTTTTTGTTGTGTTAAATATTGTCAGGAGACTTTTCATATGAAAGAAAAAAATATATAAGTTTAGCGAAACATATAAAAAAATAAAAAAAAACCTATCGTACTTAAAAAAACTTGAAAACTTAACAATTACATATGGCTTACATAAGCAACATAAGCTTAATTACTTTACAAATACATAAGCTGAGGCCAGTCATAGTCGACCAAGTGGACCTTACCAGGTTGCTAAAGGATGTCTTTTTCCTTAAAACAAACCTGGCCATAATGTATTCTAAGTTGGAGATGTTACGCAAGACCATGGAAAATTTACTTGCTGAAGTGGTGTTATTGCGCAATGCTACTTCGGTAAGTAAGTTACCCGACCCCTCTAACATAGGTAAACATGTGTCGCGGGGCTCAAAATTCTACGATCCACTGCAAATCAGCAAAATCAGCTTTGAGTCGGCATAGTAGAATTTGGCGAATAACACAATCTCTGCATCATGCCAAGCCAGCGCCGAGGTCTCGATATCCGTGAAAACGTAGGCTTGCAGACATGCGATTGCCTACGCTACTGTTGTCGCCAAATATGCTATGACATAGGCTAAGCAGCAAAACGGGTGAAAGCAAAACCAACGCGAAGCAATTCACCGGATCTTCTAAAATAGGTTCTGTAAAGGACCAGGGTGGCAAGAAAGGCTCTGTCAAAGTGGAGAATAAGAATACGAAAAGGAAGCCCTAATCTAAAACTCGGTAACGGTCCCAAACGCATGCTGCAGTCCGTTGTAACGACGACTCTGCTTTACGTATCCCGTCTGCATTGCTCTACAGTCGAGAAGATTGTAGAGTAAATCAGGATCAAGGCTAATTATAGATTCAAGGTGGAGTGATTGGAGTTCCGCCACAATGTTAACTTCAATTCCTATGTAGTGAGAATACGGAAGAAGTAGATGCCAATCTTCATGAGGGAAGAATGGCAGCCGAGAAATGTCCCTGATACCGCGAGAAACACGACGTCACTACGATAAATGTAAATATGTATATGATTTTTTTATGTATATATAATTTTTATATTTGTTAATTTCATTTTTGTATTTTTGAATGTAATGTATTAATTTGTAATATTATTTGTTTGTATCTGTGTATTAGTTTCAATGGGCCTTAGTAGCCTTATATAAATAAATAAATATGTGCGTTTCATCGTCATTGTCTACACTTAAAAAATATTCGTTATTTTTCTTTAAAATCCCATCGCAAATATTGATAACAAATAATTTATATGGCAGAACAACATCGACCGGGTTAGCTTATTTCTATATAATATTAACTTTATTATACTAACTAAGGAAAATGATTGTATCCCACGCAGTATTTCTGGAATATGTAGGCGTAACGTGGGTGGTATAGGGGTTGAGGCAACAGATGGATCGATATAGCCCGGGCTAGGCTAGGCCTGAACGCCTGAACTAGAAAGGATGTTATTATCTTACCTTTGAAATTTAGATTTTTGGCAATACGAATAAACATTATAATAGAGAAGTTTTTTTTTGTCTACATACCTACTTCCAAGATTCCGATAACTACATGACGATAAGGTAGCTCATTAGCTATATTAAGTTAACCAGCTGATTGGCCTGCCAAAGTTTTAAAGGATGGATTTGGTAGCCAAACCATAAGTAACAAGATGAAACCATCCAAAAGCCCTTGTTTTCGAACTTAAAAAAAACTAACATAAGAAATCTAAAGTTTAGGAAATAAGGAAGAAAACAATAACAAAGCCTTAGTTAAAAATGAAAGCTTTAGCTAGATCATAATCTAATACCCAATAAAATTCTAGAATGGATTGATGGACACAGTAATTTACTTAAAAAAACTGTCGGTATAAGTTTTTACGTGGATTCCTTTGAAGATCAAATATTTTAAATTTGTCTGCTTAATATGTTAAATATTTATGTGTTTTGGTTGTAGGAAAGATATTTCTGAAAAGTTTCAAGTTAATTCAGTTCAATTAGATTGTTAAGTCATCAGATCTAGAATTGATTACAAAAGTCCATCAATTAGACTGCATGCTTGTTTGCTACTTCCATCACATAAAATGCTTTTGTTAAACATTAAATTAAAGGTTGTAAATAAGTAAGCGAATCAACAAGTTGTGTAGGCGTACACAGCGGCGCGGGGATTGGGGCAACGGATCGATGCAGCCCCTGCATTCAGGACGCTTGTCCCCGTCCGAGGACGGATGTACCCGGCGCCCTTGAACTTTACACCTTTGCGAATCTTTTCTTCCTGCCGGATGATAAGGTTTGATAAAACATCATAAAAGATAATAAGAAAAGTTTGTATTTCTGTATCAGCCAATATGTTTTTTTGGTCCATTAATTGGTGATTTACTTCAGAACATAGTGATTGTAAAACACTTAAGATTAAATATGTAATCCTACAATTTTGAAAATATTTCGTCCAGTTTTTACGTTCTTCAATGTAAAGAATAAATGTAAAGAAATATAAATAGACAATAATGAAGTAACATAAGGTAGACGAAGTACTACTAAAGTACTGGCGGTTGGAAATATGCTTTCAGAGTGTAGATGTAAATCTTGAATTTTTATTATTTTGAATCATTTCCAATTTCCTCTTCCCCAAAGAATTTTTAATGCTAAGGTACATTGATAGGCTAATGATGAATTAAAACATAGGTTGGGAAAATTAAGTATGGATTATAGACTGAGAAGAATCCGTTTTAAAAGTATCCTACCTGAACCATGATCAATAGTATGAGTTTTAAATAGAAAATGTTTACTTTAAGTCGACGTTTGATGACTCGAAAACTGATATGTATGGTAAACTGGTAAGTGTTATGGTATACGGTATGGTATGGTTAAACTGGTATGCCTTGCATCATATCGCATTTTATATTTCCATGATAGTTACGGATACGTGGGCGCAAAACGAGGGTATCGCGGGGGTTGGGGCATCGGATCGGAGCATTCGATCGATGCAACCCACGCACTGCCAGGACGCCCACACTCGGGAGGATGGATGTACCCAATGCCCTTGAACTTTAAACTTTTCAGTGTTATTTTACATCTAAACAATTTTTCTTATAAAAATGTGTACCGTTTATTTTAACATTATAAAAATATTTGAATATCCAAGCATCTATATTGACTACTTAAATTGTTTTTATATTGCTAAAATGAGACAATACAGTTATATTTTTATATTATTTTAATGCTTGTTATTATTAATTCTATAAATTGTAAATTATTCGTGTTTTGAGTTTATTAATTAAAGAAGATAATTAAGAGGTCAAACAAATGGTAAAATAGGTAAATTGGAGAACTTCTAAGTTAAAATTTGTAATATCAGGATATTTTATTCTCTGCTATCGGCCTCGCCCCAGAATATATAATGTCCCCGTACCGTCAGGGAATGGAGGCAAAAGGTCGAGGCAGCAGGCGGGGTCAGTATGCCCGTACTTAGGGCAGATCAATTTGGATCTATATAAATAATTTTTATTATGTTTGATTTTAACAACAATATTAATAATATTTAGAAATGCAATAAAAATAAGTTTACGTAGCTTTTAACTACGTGGTTTACTGGTAGGCGATTAATAAAAGATTGTACATTCGTCGTTCGATTCTAGAGTCCTAAGGTGTAACTGTAATTGATATATTTCAGTAAACGGGAATATTTAATTAAAGTATAAGGTTTGATGTCCATAAATACTAGTGGTCTCCACAGCCGTGTTATGTGATCTCCATCACATACCATTAAATAAACTGTATGCAAGGTTTCTAGTTAAATTTAATTAAAGAGCTATCTAAAAAAAAATACTTTTATAAGAAATCCAATCAATGTCTCTGACAGTCATTAATAATTTTAATGAAGAATTGTATATTTTTTCTAGTCAAAAGCATAGCTTTGTCATAAATTTATAGATAAAAATAAGAAAGGACTAAATTATATTGAGTGAATGAATTTCTAAGGGTATCCATAAAAATATTTCTAATGGTCATTAGAAA
This sequence comes from Astraptes brevicauda, assembly GCA_018252015.1. Taxonomy (NCBI): domain Eukaryota; kingdom Metazoa; phylum Arthropoda; class Insecta; order Lepidoptera; family Hesperiidae; genus Astraptes; species Astraptes brevicauda. Next base: position 4,949 of record DWPW01000866.1, on the reverse strand, counting down.
TGCTAAGTTAAGTTAACCTACTTATAATCAATTTACTCTTTGTAAATGTAATTAACTCCATATTACTTATATATATTATTACTTATATTGTTTTTATTGAAATTGATGCGTAGAATCTAGAAATCTGACAGGGACATTCAATGTAAGGATATATTTGAAGGGGCAAAGGGGCTTGGGGCAGTGGGTACTGGGTCAACGGGGCTGAGGTAAGGGGGACAGGGTAACAGAGTAGACTATGGTCGCTATGGAAATACAGGGCGGCGGGGCTAGGGGCAACGGGCATCGGGTCAACGGGGTACGGGGCAGCGGGGAATGAGGTTAGAGGAGCCGATCGATGTAGCTTCCGCACCCTCAGGAAGCTTGCACCCATGAGTACAGGTGTACTAGATGACCTTGACCTGTGAAGCTTATTATAACCGTTTCATTTGATTTGATTGTATAGTTGTAGGAAAATAGTGTATGAAGACAGGTTTTTCCTACTTAACATTAAGTAGGTAACTTATGTAAATCGGGAATAGTTTATTAGCGTAAGAATTTAGTCGAGATCATTCTTTCGAGGCAATCATACATTAAGTTTCCAAAATTAATATTATTATCGTCAATAATATATTTTTTCTCGAATCTACTAAGTAAGCCAGCAGAAATGGAGTGGCTGATTATTTGTCATGTACGTATTATCGGCGACGGATGTATCCGACAGCACTGACCTTAAGATCTTTGCTTTCTATTTAATCTTTTTATTCTTTACTAGGTGACCCGGTAGACGTTGTTCTATCATATAAATTGTTTGTAGTCAATATTCGCCGAATCCTACTTTGCCGACTCAATGCAGCTGATCGAAGTATTTTTAAGCCCCGCGACACATGTTTACCTACGTTAGAGGGATCGAGCAACCTACTTACAAAGTAGCATTGCGCAATAACACCACTTCAGCAAGTAAAACCTCCATGGTTTTGTGTAACGCCTCCAAGTTAGAGTGCACTAGAAGTTAGTACGACTACTACTGTAGGATATTAGATGTGGCTCTAGAAGAGATTGAAAAAGTGCTTTATGATACAAAACAGTTTTTTTATTTTAATTAATTTATATTGTTAACAATCCTTACAATTTAAATATCTCTTTTTATCTAGCACACATCGCCACACCCAGGTACTATGCATAGAATCTGTATTATTCATAGTGCACATACAAAGAAACACGGGGCGACGGGTTTGGGGCAACTGATCGATGGAGCTTTTGCATCAGGACGCATAACCCAACAAGGATGGATGTACCCAACCCCCTATTTTTTTAATATGAGCGTTAGTGTTTTATAATCAAATGTTCGCGTTTAAATCTATATATGGAATATTTGAGTTCCATATATAGATTTTAAATATATGGTACCTAACAAAACACCTGCTGTTTTTTCGAAGATATTGTAAGAGGTGATAAACTCTTTGTGTTTCGACTCTGGCGACAAAACAGCGACACCTATATCTGCCTAAGAACCTAATACCTAATGAAAGGGTATGGTAAGGAGTTATACTTATCCGAGACATTCGATCTTAGTCCTAAAAACAATACCTAAGATGATGGGATCTAAGGTATCTACATATTTAAAAATTAATAGTAGCTTTCTCGTGCAGAGCTTCTTTTTTTTCCTAGGCACGTTTCTGAAAACATATAACATCCAACATACAACACCCACATAGACCTAGGCATTTTATTGAAAACATACAATACCCAGGTAGAAATTTGAAACGGTGGGTGGCGAGGAGGCTGGGGTAGATTGGATCGATGCAGCTCATGAACTGGACGCATATATCCAATGTTGACTGAAATAAGTACGTTATAAATTTTAGATCTTCTGTATAGTCATAGTTATGTTTTACAAGTTTTAATTTATCATCCTATTTATCATAATATTACACATGAACACCAGAGCGGTATTGACCACTCATCACTAGATATATATACAAGTATCAATATATACCTATATAGATATATAATCTATATCTATATAGGTATATATTGATTTTGGTAAAGGAGAAATACTTATCTGGGGTGTTCCATCTTAGTCCTCAGGAGAAGCAACCCATTTGTGGTCGAACTCAGTTAAAACTGTCTTTGTTATTATCTGGGGTTAATAACCAATGTCCACGGGCGGCAACGGCCACTTACCATTAGGTGGTCTTTATGCTCGTGTTCAACTTCTTTTCCATACAAATGATAGAATATTAATAAATTATAGGCACTAAATGTGACATAATATAATTATGATGTAAAGATATATTCATATATGATATATTGGAATCCCCCACGCAAAATCCAGGGTTCCGTTAGTACGAGCTGAAAGCGGTGGGTGGCGCGGGGGAAAACGGATCGATGCAGCCCGTGCATCAGGACGCATGTCCCCAGAGTACGGATGTACCCAATATCATTTATTGTAGACTTAAGTTTTCACTTGTAAAATCCGTTATAATTTATGGATTATGTTACGGTAATGAGAATTAACAGCTTCAAAGCACGCTATTTTAAAGAATGCGTTTTCGCTTTTATGTGTGTTTTTGTTTGTAAATTATTTCTTATTCGAAACATAAATGAGTTATGACGAAAATTCAATATGCCTTTTATGTGGTACGTATCAAGATTAGGATACATTTTGCGCAAAAAAAAGCACCTGTTTATGAAAAATTATTCCAGTAAAGTAGTAAAATTAAAATGAAAAATTTAATCTTTGAAAATTTTCTAGTATGTCCAAACATTATAAAGCCCTTAATTTTCTGGCAGCACTCACAGTCACATTAAATACTACTTGTTCGTAGCGGTATGCTACGAAGGCAAGTCTCGTAGCTAAAACATAATACCAGTATGGAAAGAAAGTCTATCTTCCACAACACTGGTTCGATTTTGTCGTAGGCTATAATTATATTAATTTTCTAAACTGAGTATTGCTAGCGATATTTGTATATATTAATACGCGATGAGTGGTGAGGAGAGGAGAGGTGATTGACGTTGTCAGAGCTGTGTTTATTGGAAAAAGAATGAGTGAAGTCTTTTATTAAAATAAAATACAGCTTCATAAAAAGTTTTTTAATTACATGTATAATTTTATTTTTTATTTGTTTAATAATGCTCGAATTTCGACTATTCTGACAAGTCCACTATAAGGGTCCGGTATTGAACAAAACATACAATCAAAGAGAAAATTCTTATTTAGGTATCACTATGTATCGTTATGTGCCACTTTTAGTGAATGATTATTTTTGTGGCTAATGAAATGTTGATATGAGCAAATAATTCTATTGTATAGTTTTCCTTTTGCAACACTAAAAGGACAGACATTATTTTTATAGTAACAATAAATAATTTGGTTAAAAGAGATAACTTATGATTCTTACAATGTAGGTACTATGATCGATGATTATGGCTGTATTATTTTTAGACATAACGTCAATTAATTCAATATCTAATGGAGTCGTATATTGATCTTGGACATTGTAACTGTGACACGCTCATGTATTGTACAATAAAGAAGGTCGTGAGAACTGGGAGCGAGACATATGTAATTACATTTGTATAAGTGTCTCACTTGAGTATATGGACGCATACCTTATGAGAGAGCTATATTCAGCAATAGAATGAGAAATGCTAGAATAATTTGATTTGAAACTAGTAGAAACGTTTGTGGCTCCTCCGCCACACCTATTTCTGACTAATAACAGCAGGATCAATTATATAATATATGCTTCTGCTATATTACAAAAAAGGTATATTATTTTTACTCTCCAATTCATTGTATTTTTCGCTTGATATTTTAAGAATGGGGTGCATGATGTCTATGTCAATTTTTTTTTAATTTCAATATATTTTTATCTGTTAAACATGGTATAGGTAAGTATTGAATCTTTCTAAGAGAACAGTGCTGGAATTCATTCAAGGATTGCTAATTATCTTTATCTGTATGTGTAAATAAAACGAATATTTGTATGTTCGTTCTCTATGCGTTCCGAAACCATTGAACTTTGTTAGGGTGTATGAGTGACTCCATCGAGGTGGTTTAGGTACATACTTGCGTTATAGGCTCAAAAAATCGAAAAAATGTAAATTGGTAATTTGTATGGTATTTGGGAATTCAGTACATGAGACGGTTACTAGAACAATGTGTAAACTGTAAGGCTAATATAGCGATAAAACAAACGATGGAGATGCGTTTTAGTATTTGTCGAAATATAATTACAAATCATGAAATCAAGGCGAGCGGCGTGCGCGTGATAAGATATTTTTCCAAGAGACATATTTGACGCATGAATTTTTCATCCAAAAATTTAAAGCTTCCCGCGCCACTGGTACACTCATATAGATTGAAAAAGAAATAGGTTTTCCATCGTTAACACAATGTTTATTGTCGCATTTATTGATTCTGCGGCGTACAAAGTTCGCCGAGACAGCTAGTAACCTATAAATAAGTGACGTTTTATGTACTCATCTCCGCACTACAATCACATAGAATCTATGAACACGTGCAATGAAAAGTATGTACGTGTCCATGAATGCAACGGCACGACCTCGCCCAAACCTGGAACAGAAATCTAAACCAATTCAAATGTCTGACGTCGTGCGTGTCATATCAGTAAAGGTGTATGATACGTGACGACACCACAATTTGGATACTATAAAACCCTATAAGCACAGACTAATCTTGGAAACCACTCAATCAATTCGCCGGCAATCGGTACACATCATATAAACTCCGCACCCAATTTTCGGACATAACGCAGTACGTATTTCGACATCGACCTGCCCTTGTCCATTGCACAGTTTATGCAACCAAGGGCTGTGCCAGATACACTTGGCTCTAAGTGTTGGCGGTGGCAGCACACCAGCCGGCCAAAAGTATTTAGACTGAAAGGCGCCAAGACAATCCGCCCGTTTATTCTGTCCCCCTCATTTGGAACGCCGATGAT
>DWPW01000865.1:0-10288 GCA_018252015.1 Astraptes brevicauda | reverse complement strand
ATTTTATAAGTAACACAATTTGTAAATAAACTTCGTAGGTGATACTGGAATTATGGATATATTATGAATGTAGCAATGATAATATTGGCAAATATACATTTTTATAAAATCAGAATAAGTTTTAAAAGTTTTTTTTTTTAAATATTTTGCTGCCTGTATCTGCAGATATGTTAAAAAATCAAAACAAGTACGTATTAGTCCTGAATGCATTATATAGGTACCTAATTAGAGGTAAGTATGTAACTTTCAATAAACCAAGATATTTATGATTGATAAAGCCTAACAAGAGACATCAATAATATCATCATATTTTATCTATTTATCCAACGCTGAATTCATCTCTCATCTCGAGAAATAAAGGTTTAAGCCACAGTCTATGCTGGTCAGCCACGTTTTTGATAATCAATTCTTCAGATTTTTCTTCCATACCAAGGATTGAAGTTTGACAGTTTTCACATATTTTTTACAAAAATTGAAATTTGAAAAAATTTAGCAAACTTCAATCTTTGCATGGTGTGGTATTATTTGCCCTGATTTTCTGACGTTGTATTTTTATTGTAGAAATTGATGGTGCTATGAATTTAAAGTGGAAGGTAAGAACTCCCGTGTGCCAATTATCTTTATTTTCTAAATTATAGTATTTTAAAAGTTCAGATTTTCGGCCTGAAAAATGAAAAAAACAACTCCTTAAATATACCAACAAAAATACCATGTCCGAAAAACATGACAAATACCACACTGTGATTTGGTAGGCAAATAATTGGATAGATTGAGATCAATCACAAGCGTAAGCATGCATAAAGGGTAAGAAGAGATCGCTTACAATTTCGTTAATATGAAAATGTTCCGCGACCCAGTCCCGGCCCTCGCGGAACTCGTCCATCAGGCCCATGATGTACAGCGTGTCCAGGCCGTCCACGATGGTGGCGCCGAGGTCCCCGCCGCCGAACACGCTGCCCAGGTGCGGCCGCTTCGATATCGGCTTCAGCTCGTTCTTGCCCCACGCGTACAGCTTGTAGTTGTTCCACGCGTGGCGCATCATCTGGGAAATGTACAACATTTTAATATTCGAACATATTCCTATTACAAAACGTAGACTAGTTATAGTTTAACACGATTTCATATCACAACCTATGTTTTTACATTTAGATACGGTTCTATTTTGGTATTTAAATCCTCATAAGTATCAATGCATCTGTAATTAACATCAGTTAAAACCTCTGTTTTATTTGATGTCAATTAAGTTGTCCATGGGCGGCGGCGGCCATTTAGCATAATGTGGACTGCAAGCTCGTTTGCTGCTTCATTCTTATTAAAATATCAAACGTAGTATGTAACGGGTACTTAGGAAGCGGTCATTTGTACTATAGAAGTAGCAAACAAGTAGGTACGCCACCTCATAGTAAATAGCCACTGTCGCCCACAATCAAACCCTAAGAAGATCGGAGTCTTAGCTAGGGTCCGTCGCAGATTCGAAGCTTGATCCTTGAGGACTAAGTAGGCGCGCCTCATGTTAGTATTACCCTTACAAATTTTAAGTTAATATGGTAGAAACCTTCGAGATTCGATAAAGCTGGAAAGACTACAAGAAGGCAGGCTAAGCGCCTTAGAACTATCAAGGCAAGTAAGTAAGTCGTTGTGGTGACGAAGGGACACAGGACTCCTGTGACAAGAAACGTTCCAACTTAAGTCATCAGATGTGGCCATACATTTGTAGCCGATGTCAGATTAGAATTAGATGTTGTTTGGTGATCGCAAATGTTCACGAGTAGCAGCGTCTACTTATTATTAACTAGCAGACTAGGCGAACGTTGTTTTGCCATTTAGTTTCATATGTGAGTAAGTAACGTTCTCGTACGTAAGTGGTTCAACGTAAGAAAAGTTACTTAAAATTTTAAATCGTAATATACTTTGATAGAGTAGATAGGTTTTAATGATATATATAGCCTATAAGTTAAATTAAGTACTATGAAAATATGTGCATTGAATTTTATTCAGAAATATTTGTGGTAACTAATTTTAAACACACAGACAGCGACCGCGTGTTACATTCCTATTATATATACAGATAAATACAGATTATGATAAGGTTCATTCTGAGAATATCATCATTTAAGGGAACAAAATAGGAAACAGCTAACAAATCATTAACTATGACGTTGATGTAATAATTATTATTAGGATTAAGATTGTGCTATTACTGTAAAGAATATATTTTGATAAAATATAAAATATTGTCGATTGATTTTGATTTTAAAAATGGTTTATTATTAAGAAGAAATCCATAAGTATAGGTAAATAACAAAATAGGTATAAAGCAGTAAAATTGGTAATGCCTTAATCGCAGCAAGTATTAATGAGTTTTTAAATAAGGTTTTTAATTTGATAGTTCATTTATTGGGGAAGGTTTTATACAACGTTATTATGTAACACTACGCTGATGCTAAGCAAAAATATTTAGGAAACGCAACTGAAAGCCTGGAGCACAACTAATGCAACGTATTCTATAAATTTAAAAGAAATATATCGAGCAAACGAATAATTTAATTATTTTAATTTAAAAAAACTACACCATGTGTAAATGCGTTTGCAATTTACTTCATTATTTTAGCGCAATGATGCATGCACTGCGCGTAGTATCTGTCACCAACAATAACGCAACATTTATTGTATTAGTATGGTAAGGGAGACACACTTATTCGAGGCGTTCCAACTTAGTCCTCAGGGGTAGCAACGATCTGTAGTTGACTTCAGGTAGGACTGTGATTTTATCTGGGGTTGATTACAGATGTCCATGGGCTGCAGTGGCCACTTACCATCAGATGGGCTGCCAGCTTGTTTGCTATTTCCATAACGCAAAAAAAAATACATTGTATTATGTACGATGCGTACGCAAATAAATGTGTACATTTAAATCAGCTTGGAGACGATTTTGCATTTGTAGTACTTGACGGTCAGCGTATAAATGAACAAATAACATTTTTTTATTCTAATAGACATGTATTTAATATTAAACCAAAGTATTTTATTTATCATGAACATCTTCAGTTTCAGACATTTTATAGTCATTCTCAGTGTTACTTTCATCCGATAAATCATTGAACAACAAATAAATTCAATGCATTTATTACTAAGAACATTATAAACAAAAGGGCATGACGTGACATTTTTTACGTTACTTTTTGCAACTGACACGACAGTACGCGGCACGTAGTACCTAGCTAGCGCGAACTTGTTTATGTCGCATTTGTCCACTGTGTGTATTGCACTACTACAAATACAAAAACGGCTTCAAACTGATTTCGCTGTACGCGTTGCAGATTCTCTATTACAAGACAAGTTTTCTTGGGCAAACATTTTTCTATGGCCACATTTCACGTCTCAAAGGCGTGTCGCAAGGAGCGTCGTCTTTTTATAGAAGCTTGTAAAGCCTTCGCTCCGGGCGCAAGTTTTAATCTCGGCGGCTCCGTGTGGAGACCGAACAGTAATGAAAGGATATCGGACTTCGTCGAGACCATTAATTATTATTAGGTCTCGGAAACTTTCCAAGAGTCGCCAATGACTTGGAAAAACTGAGAGTTCGCCAATTACAGTTTAAATGGACCGAAGAAACATGAACGGTTTATGTTGCAAAGCTTGCTTGTGGGATTTATTCTGATTTTAATAACAGCCACACTTCGACTACAACGTAAAGAAAACTATTATTATAATCTTATTATTTTAGACGCCGCAGTTTTACAGTAGATTATTTTATTTTTCACGCCACGTATTTATTATTTTTAACATTCCTTCTCAATTATTCTCTTTGTCTGATTATCGTCATGCTACGGTTCTCTTTTTCTCTCTCAGTCCACCTCCCATCCATCAAATGGCATACGGTCACATTGATGATGGTAGTAGGATCAGTGGAGAGCATTCAATTTGGCTGACTGAGAAATGCATCGTTAGAAGTTATACCCTCCTGCAGAAAAATTGTTTCAAATATATTTTTTTTTTATTCAAAGTATATCCTCTATAGAATTCTTTTTGGACGTCAATTGTCTACCACCACTTCGCAAGGTATTTCGTTATGGAGAAGAAGCGGTGAAAGACACTCCATAACACATAAGGTTATGCTTTACATTTCCTGGGTCATAAAATTAATTTGTTACAGTTACCTACTTTCCTACTTAGGTCTAAAATCTGAGAGAAAAACCAAAATTTTCACACGTCATAGAATTTTCAATAGATTAATGATAACTACATGATTTATTAAGCAGTGATAGCCTAATGGTTGATACTCGTCCTCTCAATCAGGGTCTGCCGTTTAAATCACTTCTGACTTTTCGAAGATATATGCATATTAAAAAATAATTATCACTTGTTTTAACGGTGAAGGAAAACATCGTGAGCATGCCTTAGAGCTCTTTAAAAAACAGAAAAGTTCTCAAAGGTGTTTGAAGTCTATCAATTCGTACTTTGCCACCGCGGTAGACTATGGCCTGTACCCCTTTCATTCGAGAAGAGACCAGAGCCCAGCAGTGGGACAATATGGGTGGACGACGACGATGACATGATATATTGATATTTATAGTCTTAATAATATAAATAGTTTTCGAACGACAGTAGTTTTGGGTCAAGTTGCGCTATTGCCATCAAATTCAGCGGTGTAGGCTTTGGCTGATGTTTGTGGCGATAACTTTTGACCTTAGCCTCAGTTTTAATAACTCTAAGAAATTCAGTACCAGATGGAAATAAAAGTAAATAATATACGGATATGAAAAAGGTTTTAATTGATGGCTCACGCTGGTTCTCTGGAACTGATTTAAATTATTTTACAAAATGTCAAATGAAATATCGAAATAATGTGAATTGGAAACACCACTGGCGGCGCGCGCCCACAACGGAGTGTACGTGCCCCCAGCGCTTCACTATCTCCATCGCGATCTTGCGCATTCTTAACACTTCAATCAAATTCGTTGCTTGCTTTAAACTTTCGGTTTCAGCCATAATTTCCATTAATTTTGGTCAAAACTTCGGGTGGACACTTGATATGAATAATGACGTTTATTACGTTACATTGAAGCAGAAACTTTGAGTGAGAAAAGTCCAAATGCGTTGCATAATTTGATAAAACCAGTCAAGGATATCGTTTGAAATACGGATATGAATATTATTTATATATCTACCGACTGACATATTTCTTTTAGCAAATAGAAAGGTTACCTATACTTTGTAACCTATTCAAATGATTTTATCGGTGACCCGTATTATTTAATATAAAAAAAATTTTGAAGACACCACAGTTTCGCTACGTGTAGAGTGAACGACTTGGATCAAATATATTTTCTGATTATTGTAAGAATACCTCTTTGATTTTCATCAGCTTATGTACATTGGTGTTTCCTTCAGGTGTTGACTCGGTCGAGGGTCCCTTATTGAACTCCCTAAAGGAAGGTTCAGCCTGTCGGATTATGCGAGAGACACGGTCTTCGTTATTAGGAGACACTGTCATTAGGATTAGCACTATTATCATGAATGCAAAGGCACCGGTGAACAAACGAATTAATTTACGCATTGTTATAGGTACTAAGTTAATCTAGACCTGCGGTACGCTTACACCGTTTAAATTACAAAACAATTTTAAATATATATTTTTGCAAATACACTGTTCCCGCGTGATGTACTCCAATCTAATACATTTCAGAGATAACGTCCACGTACGTACATGAATGGCAGGTGAATGATAACGTGATCGCGCGATACAGGGTAACAACGTTTAGATTAGAGGTAGCGTTTAGTTTTCGATAAGAGCCGAAACATTGGGTAACACTACGCAACGAGCGCTGTTCGCACGCGACGTTGCGACGGACACTGACTCGGCTCCGCAGCAGCAAACGCATGATTAATCGATAAACATGCGCACACGCATGTAAACAGCTGAATTGTTCAACGTACGGCGTATCTTGCACATTGCGATGTTCATCTTATTACACATGCGCTAGGTATTTATCTGGGTTGCGCTTCTTTTGTGCAAAACGTATGCGCTACATTACGTAAAATGATTTTTGTTCGCATAACACTATGACTTATTTATTACGTTTTTAATAATGCGTGTATAGGTGAAATTGGTGTGACCCGAGCTAATTGACTAAATAAATAAATAATAAATAAATGCGTGTTAGTATATTTAATGTTAATATTCCTTTTTTCCGTCTTTCTATCGATGTTTCTATCCATTATATTGTTTTTACCCAGACAGGATTTATAGAAAATGGTAGTACTCCATTTAGAGTAATTTTAGGATTGATAATGCAGTCATTGGGTCACTAGATCTAAGATATGAGGGCCCAAGGTCAAATAAGGGTGATGCCACGTGTGAAGATCTAAGTGGGGCTTAGGAAATAAGTTGAGTGTATCTGTCGCGAGGATAACCTTTGTCAAAAGTTCGTCTATGGCACAATTTCGCAACGTTTTATCGCAACACTTTGATAAATAACAATTATTCTATTCGATAAATGTACAACTTTAAGTAAAATTAATAACTTATATATATTTTCTCACTGCAGATAAAATAACGGCCAGAACTAAAGATTCTTATAATAAATATTTTAGTTTGCTATTTTACAAGATATAATTGGTACTTTTATGATATTAAAGTATCAGAGCATATAACCTGAGCCTGACTCAGCTCAAATGTAAATGCCGCTCATAGATATCTACTGCCGTCCTCTTTGAGAATTTCCTCTCAGAGTGAACGATGTTTAGGCCATACTCCATCTTTTTAAGAGGTCTTAATTGTGGTGTTACACATCTTTACGCTGTTTTCTTCAACCTTATAAACAAGCTATATTATTTAATTTAAAAAAAAAAACTAAATATAGTCTGAGATTCGATCCTCGGACACCCTCCCCCGAATTGAAAGGCCGAGTTGCAGTCATAAGGCTTAAAAATCCATTATTAACTTGATTTTGGTAACTAGACTAAGTTAATAAGACTTAGAGTTAATTGCGCTAATTTTATTCTAAAGTGTCTACAAAACTTACCTACAATATTATTCATACACACTTAAAATTGCCGTACATATTCTAAAGTAGTTATAAGGTGATTCTCTGGTTTCGATAGATTCAAACCAGTAACCGCAAGATCCGTCAAGCGTTACGCCAGGAATATGGTTCCCATGAATTTCTCGGAGCAAATAATCAATACCACAGCAAATGGCTGAATAATAGATGTGAATAGTTGATGTAAATTAACATTTTCGACCTCGACGTTTGTTTGTGTTTAAACACCAATATTACTAAGTAATATTAAAAACATTGCATGGTTTTTACCATTGCCTATATATTTTTAAATACCTACATGATATTTACTAATAGCCTTCAACTGGGATTTTCTGTGTTTGAGATGTTTGGCATATTTTCATAAGAATGAACATTAGACATTCGCCTAACCGGGAATCAAATCCAAAACTTGCATGTCCGAACCAGAACTGTGTTTTAACACTAGCTACGGGGATCATGTATTACGTCGAATTATGTAGTTGAAGTTTTTTTTAATTAACGGAAGTAGCAAGCGAGTTTGCAGCCCATCTGATGGTAAATGGCTATTGCCGCCCATGAACATCTATAGTCAACCCCTGAAAAGATCACAGTCTTACTGAGGTCAGTTACAGATGCGTTGCTACCCCTGAGAACTATGTTGGAACGCCTCGAATAAGTGTGTCTCCCTTACCGCACCCTTTAGACCAGAACACAACAGCGCTTCACACTGCTGTTATTAGGCAGAAATAGGTGTGGCGGTGGCGCCGCCGGGGTCGAACCACAAAATGTTCTACCACCTTTAAATACATCTTTGAAGTACAATAAAAGTTTTTGGTATAAAACAGAAGTTCAGACTCAACTGAGGTGCTGCCTGTCGTATTTAATTTCACCGCCGTTTAATTTTTGTGGTAAGCTGATATATTACGAGGCGTTCAAATTAGTAAAATAACTGCTGGTGTATAAGTATGTTGTAGAAAGAATCTATCTCATTTCCGTGAATCCACTATCATTTCATAGCTGGACACGGGTCTACACTCAAAGGTGAAGAGCTGAGATGGCGAGAGCATGTTTAGACTTTACACCATAGTCCATCGCGTTGGCCAAATGTGAATTGTTAGAATTTATTTATTCATTTAATAGTCAATGTTTACGCAATAAAAATATTTCAGTTAGGAATATTATTCTATCACTCCATTGTAAGCAAAGATGACGATGACAAAGATACACAATGACTGATTATTATAAACGATACCAAAAACTATATGCATTTTTGTAGGTGAATTGATAAAAAATCGTATTTTTTTTCATTTAATCATAAAGTTTAATTATTTTCAGTAACAAAAGTACATATACAATTATAAAACAAACAAACAAACAAACAACAACAGTCAATAAATGCGATATTTTGACCAAAAATTGATCTATACGTAATAATGAAAAATTGTGTTTACTTGCGAGATGTATGAATTTGCGGATTACTGGATCTTCCCTCAACATAATTATCTACTCAGGAACGCACCATTATGACAACAATTCAACAATAGGTAAACTAGCTTAATATTTTTCCTAAAATATGAGAGCGGTACGTAGTCAGCGGACGCTAAAAGATCTTATTCAAAAATATATTGACACGTTTGACTTCTCTAGCCATCTCTTTTTCACTAATACAAATTTATTTGAATTTAGATATCTCTTTTACTGTTGTATTGTACTCTTTTATTGTTGGTATGGTAGCGTAGCGAAAAAAATTTAAGTCTATAATTGTAAGGCTCTGGAATACAAAACATAGAGTCGATTTCCTTAATATACATCCTAATATACCAGATATATTAGACACACGGAAAGTTTCACAGTAACATAACGCAACCTAAACGCGACTATCTGTCTAACTGAGCAGTAAGTGGAAACCATTATCTTAATCCGCAAAGTTGCACGTACAAATAGCCGGCAAAACAATTCTACCGAAAGGTTTTTATTTCTCTCCATTGTATGTTGGCATTTGTGTAGAATGACGTCAGCGATATCTAGAGGTATTCACAGGTATTTTTATAAACCTAATGGTTATAGTAAGGTACACACCAGGGATGTTACGGAGCTTCGACCCCGACTCCGATAAGTCGGAACTTCCGATTGTTATTATACTTTCGGTTCCGAAACATTTAAATCGGAGCTTTTAATCGGAGATTGCGGTCAAATCATTTGATTTAATTTTATATGTTGCTGAAACATAATATAAATTAATCAAATATAATGAATGCTACTTAATTTGAAGATTTTTTAAAATAAATGATCACCATAAAATATTATTAAAATTATTAAACTTAAGATTTTTGTTTAGTTAATACGCATTAAAATGATCACTACAACTTTTTTTTTACAATTTCTGATTCCCGACATGCATTCGACTCCGACTCCGATAAATCAAATTTAAAAAGTCCGACTCCAACTTCGATTCCGATAAAATTACCTCCGTTACATCCCTAGTACACACATAGGTACGACGTTTTATGTGGTGTGGTAAGGGAGATATATATAAACCTGATAAGTATATCAGAGACATTGCCACTTAGTCCTCAGAGGTAGCAAAATAGCAAAGCATCTGTGGCTGCCTTTAGGTAGAAGGTATTTGGGGGTTGAACACAATTGTCTGTTAGCGTTTGTGGCCACTTACCATCGGACGGACAGTCCGCTGATTTTATTCTAAATTATATAAAAAATACAAAACCATAAGATAGGAATAGGCCATAGGAATATTAGGTACTAACCTCATCATATAGGTAAGTCTCTCCAAGGTAAATACGGTATGTTGGCAATATAAATTGTTGACAAAACAATCCTCCCGAAAGATTTCCAGCTCCGTTGTATTTCGTTCGTTTGTACAGAGCGGAGTCTAGAAACTCTGTAGACACAGTTTTTAGGAAATTTAGTGACTACGAGCGCCTAGGTAAGATAAAATAATAGTAGGTATATCCAAATTCTTAAAATAACCTTACATATTCGTACTAATATTTTTTTTTTATCTATCAGCTGTTTTACAGAGAGCTGCTTTGGTATTATCATTAATTCATTGCAGTCCCATTCCCATCGTTGGGAAGTTGACTTTTCTTCGAATGGGGATTTAACAATTTCAAGTTTGAGCTTATTTATTGCGTAGTTATTGAAAAGACTTATCAAACCATTGGGAACAGTTTTCGAAACTTTAAATCATTTACTCCTCCTAAAAAAATTATTTGTTCCACTCATCGTAGTCGGCCGAATTTCTTATC
>DWPW01000864.1:0-10288 GCA_018252015.1 Astraptes brevicauda | reverse complement strand
GACTATGGCCTACACCTCTCTCACTCTGAGGGGAGACCCGTGCCCAGCAGTGGGACAATAATGGGTTGACGATATAATTGTAAATTTACCAAGGCACCATAACGTGCCTAGCGATAAAGTGTGTCTTTAGAATAAAAAAAATAAACCGTGAACGTTTATAAAATACTCGTGTTTTGATTTTATTGTATCAAAATTTGACTACCGTCGATAGCACAATGGATTTGGTTTTAACGAGACGATCGGCTTTATGTGCATTTTTTCTATTTTTACGAGAGCTAACAGGATAGGATTAAATTGTGCGTTGATCCTCAATTTTTAGGGAAATACTGACTCACTTTATAAAATGAATTTTCAATACATATAAAAGGGTTAAATCACCACAACTTAGCAATTTTATTGAACTACGTATTTGTTTCGTTCAATATTTGAAAGTTTAGTTAGGAATGTATAATTTAAATTTAATGGTAGTTGTGTATGTATGCTTGTGTGTGTGTATGGTAGTGGTATTGTAAATTAATTTCTAATAAATATATAATGTATTGTAATAAAAAATCAAAATTGTTCTGGTATAGCGGAATTCAATGAAGTAACTGCGATTTTTATTGATTTTATTATTGAGGAATTATCACTTAGTGATAATCATATTTATAAATAACATTATAAAATTTATGGTCAAATAAAAGTTTCACCCTACTTTAAGATTAATTTCAATTCATGATCCAAATTCCGCGCCGCGGTCACTCGGTCCCAAAGTGGACATTGCTCACAATGGCTGTGATTGTGCGCCGGGAGGAGACAAGATGACGTCATTAATCTTTCTGTAATGGCGGCTGAATGTGGACGGGCTCGTCACGGGACATTTGATACCGATTCAGTCACCCTTACTGGTCACATACCTAGGTAAGCGACTTTACAAATAACTCTACAAATAGGTAATATTAAAAATATATACATACAGCAGTAAAAACTGTGTTAAAATTATTTGCGTAGCTTAGACGGCCAAACAGACTGACAGCAGAGCGCAAATTTGTTTTATACTATGTAAGATAAAAAAACAAGAAGAAGTATTCCAACTAAAACTATAATAAGTTTATCAAATATAGATTATATTATTTTTTTTAATATTTCCTTTTCAGATTGCAGCGTAATCAAAAAAACAGTCTATATAATTATATCGATTAGTACCCACAATATTAACTTTCACATTGATATTAATTCGAGGTTTAAGTCTTACTGCGGTCATTGTTTTGGCCGTGATAGTGCATCACGAGGAGACTACATGAAGTCATTAGGCTTTCTGTAACGATGTCAGCATGTGGACGGCTTCGTCACGGCACATTTAATAACCATTCCACCTTATGACTACACTAATTTGAATGGTTGGTGGATAATAAATGTCTAAATTTCCTAGTTACCAAAAATATATTTCTAATTCGGAATAAATTGTTATATGGTATGGTAATATAGTACCTAGTTATAAAGAAAATCGCATCATTTCAGCTGGAATATAACGTTTCAATTTATCGCAAATTTACTTATCTGTACCAGACCACTTTAGATGTAATCTTTCTAGGCGGTTTATATTCCAAATAAACCTACATGTAGATTTTATTCAGCAGTTTACTATTATCCGATTCGATATATTTCGGATGCTTAAAGACCCACGCATAGTACGCAAACAAGTGAGTATGTAATTGTTATTTCGACTTGATTCCGTCGACGCTACATATATATACATTAACATACATATGCATTGTGAACATAAATAACATGATTATTTTACTTAACAATTATGATGATCACGACAGATTTCGCGGATGCTACTTCATCATGTGTTTTTATACGATATATATTATAAATTAATCTGCAGTTTAATCGTATTTAAAAAAAAATCTTATTAAAAAGTATGTTACAGTATAGTAACCCAATATGACGGCCATCAATGAAATCAACAATCTGCCGAGCCATGTTCAGCCAAGTGGCACAAAATTTTGGAATATAATTCATAATCAATAAATAACGGTTTTCCTGTTTTATCTTTACTGTACCAACACGCCCTTAACATAATATACGAAAATGGTCTGATTATTTTCAGATCCGTTTCCAGTGTAGCGTACAAACAATAAATCCTCGAGCAGATATACGAGGAAGCATGAACGACATGATCCGTTGCGAGTTCAGTAACTGTGATAAGGTTTTTGAAAGTGAAGTGGAGTGAAAAATACGCTCACTCCGTTATAGGCGTAGTTTCGCCAAATGAACGGATTTTTGAGTGAATATTTATTTTGCTCGGAGAGGTGTTGTTTCTACGTGTGGAATTTTGGATTTGTTTTGACTGCTGGAGAAAGGTTCAAAACTGAAAGGAAATAGAATGGATAAAAGTTCCAGCCGTATTTTCTATCTAGCTTTTCAAGAAAAATATGATTATACCATTAGGGAATGAACGGATAATAGTGAACGTTTACTCAATCTACTGTCAGGCGTTCATTAAGCGATTAAGCTTTGGGCAAGTCTACATCGAGATACGATGATAATTATATTCGCCATATAGATACAGAAATATCCGAAAATAAAAAATCGTACAAATTATGACATTCGACGCTTAAATTAGGAGATATAGGTATACATAAGTAATATTACCGACTAAATCATACCTAATTAATTTTAAAGTGTCTTTACGAAGACTCATCTTTGCAACCACAAGTCAAGAAATATTTTAACACTTAAACTGAAACAGTGGTAATTAATCTTATATATAGAATGGTATCTAAATCAGACTTTGGTATCCATAAAAGACCTTAAGACCAATATACTCTTGAGGATGAGAAAGATAAAAGAATCTCACGAATTATTTTAATAAACTTTGAATTATTTTTCAATAAATGTTACTGACCACTTAAACTCGGGTATACTCATAGACATTTGAAATTGATGTCTGTGGATATACTTAATGAAAAGTATCTGTGAAGAACAGATAAATTTTAACACAAATACAAATAAATTAAAATGTTCATAAAATGCTAATAAACTTTCAAGTAAGAATCAATACAGATAAACTATATAAAGTACTGTCACTCGTAAATCAACATGATTGTGACGAACTAAATGCATTAAGCGGAAAACTAACTATTTTTCCGGGTCTAAGCGTCCATTTTGTTTTTTGAATGTAAATCAAATGACATTGCGTCAAATTGACACATTCGTGATAAAGCCTCCACTATTGGTAGACACTAAAAATAAAAGTAAAAATATTCACTATTGAACATCGGCAGTGAAACTAAAAACAATTAGCTGAAATGTAACAAATTCAGCAGTAGATTGCAAACAATTCCGAGAGTTTTCGTTTGAATAACCCTTTTGCAGTATTTTAAACGAATAAACTAGGTTGTTTGGTTAAACATTCCATTAAGTTATTATTTTCATTGGTTAACATTTTTTTCGCCATTAAATAATCAATTACATTTATTATCTATCTATAATTCACTCTTATAAAAATTACTTATAATTTATTATAATTAATTACTTCAAAAAATTGTACATAGCAATGTTCATTACGATGTAAGTACAGTAACTATATACAATATTTACAAAATAAATAAAACATTAAAACTAAAATAAATAAACAAAAACAAACAAAAGTGTTTAAAAATTAAATGTAAAATAATGATTCTAAATCGCTGCCTCCGGGGAGAGTCCCAAGAATGATATAAATAAATAATTAGTAATATATGATGATAAATAATTGTGATGAAATGTGTGGTCTGTTGCTGCTGTAGTTTCTTTTTTATTGAAGTAATAAATGCTACCGTTGTTTTAAAATACGTATTATGGAGTTTATTTAATCGTTTCTTCTCAATAACTTGGGAAATTATTGTACATGTTTTAATTTACATTCAAAAATAATTCTGTAAAGGAGGAATGTCCATAAAAGTTTGTTAATTTCTATTTTGGGCGTGATTAGAAGCACGTTCTGCCGTTAAAGCGCGAGCCAGCAAGCCCGAAGTGTGAATAAAATGGACTGATTTATAAGCCCGAAGAGTTTTCTTATTTAAATCGTCCGTAGCAAAACGTGGAGTGAAGTCAACGATTGTACAGTAGCTACGTGGCGGGCGGTTGCACTCTCTACGACAAAATGCACTCACGCCTCCGGCCATGTGCTTCCACGAATCCATTTATATATTGATCTTGAAATCTTTGTAGCTTTTTGACTTGAAAATAAAAATGTTTTCAAATATATTTTAAAGGCAATGTTTGTTTCTGCACACAACATAGCTACTGTATCTTAAAATTCAAATAATGTTATCCTAACTGATGAGGCATTTGTGTAAAAAGGGACCAATCTATGCCATTTATATGGCGTGCCGTGGTTCCTAATGATTTTCGTATTTGAATAATTTACTATTATGTTTATTACAAATTTTGTTTCTGTAAAGCTTTGGTTCATTAAAGTTGAATGCTTTTAGATATGCTTCTCGCTCACATATCATACATCATACAACTTTAAAGGGTTAATTTATTGGATTTTAATTGCAACAAGGAATAAGTTTCGTACTTTATTTTTCAGAGACAACAAAGTCATAAATTACTCATATAAAGAGGAAACAGAAAGGTAGTAAATATCAAAAGGAATAAAAAATAAATTAATAGAATAGAGCATTGCATGTGCAAAGTGAGTTTAAATTATTTTTATTGAATCATTATCACTTAAACGAGTGAATAAATTGAAAATACTTGCCTCGAAAACAATAATTCTGAAACAGTTGTACTCGTTTATTTATTAATTCAAATTGAATACCAATTTCAAAATAAAATAGAAGTGAATTTTATTTGCAGAAATATTTTATTTCATTAAATTCATTTTGTTTTGGGGTTTTCAAATGAGTTTCAGTTACATTTGTGAATTGAAAAGTGATAATGAATTTCGATCTCTCAAGTAGAAGATGCGGGTTAATATTAGCAGCGTGAAGCGGTGCCCTATTTTGGTTTACATAGAGGCAAGAGAGACATCAGAGTTGTTCGAACTTAGTCCTAAGGGATAGCAACGCATTTGTGACTTGCCTTACACAAGACTCAAAGCAGTCGGGGTTGTTGACATGTTCAACATTGTAAATCTATTATTTTATTTAACTTTTTATCATATCAACTGTTTAGTTTAATATATATTTTGTAATTCAATTATACATGTATATGTATTGTCAATCAATAATCTACTTTGCTTGAACTTTAACATATGCCTAATCTCACACTCCTCCGTGCACTGCGCACTATTAAAAAAAGGGATCTGAAATTTTTGCTTCACGTATTATTATATAGATCAAGTACTATTAATAACATTTTGACATACCTATGTCGTATATAACATCAATAAAAGTGTTGTAATGACAAATTATAGCAATCATAATAAAGACGCTATTTGGTTGTTGTGAATTGTCAATGTTATTCTTGACCATTGTTATTCTTGCACCTAAAACGGATCTAACAACTTATCATCATACATACTTATAATAAGTATGTACACAAAAAAATATTATTATACTCGAAATAGAACCATCCTTCTGTCGCTAGCGGGAAAAGAATGTCAAATATAGTACGAAATACAATGAATATTGTGTTTTAGGACGTATAATAAATACCTATCTAAGTATTTTAAAGTAAAAATGACTCGCTTTATAATACCTATCGATATTGCAGCGTTACACCACAAATTGTGTGCTCAGTATTAGCTCCTGGCTCAGGTAAGCTCTGAACAAACATGGCTGATTTTCAGTGTAGCTCATCCAGTATCATACACTGGGATCAGGCACTATGTTTCTTATTTTTTAGTTCATCGTTAGAACGATTGTATTTTTTGTTAATATTTTTCTGTATTTTCAATTTTTTAAACATGTATCAATTGTAACATAAATTTGTGATGATAAACTGTCATTACTGCCTAAGGGTATCTGTAATTGACTGAAAATAAGACAGAAAGCCTATTTGAAGTCGATTTATAACAGTCGTATTACATAGCGTATCGTAAGTATTAATTTGGAACGCCTCACAATTGAAGATCTGTATTACCATACTCGCTAAATCAGAACAAACAGAATCAAACTAGTTTTCAACACTGTGATAAGGCACTAGTAAGTGTGAATTTATTTTATGCTATGGAAGTAGCAAATGAGTTTATCTGATGCAGTTTATCTGATAGTAAGTGGCTACTGCCGCGAATGGATATCTGTAATCAACCCCAAATAAGATCGCAGTCCTACCTGAGGTTAGTAGCAGATGCGTTCCTACCCCTTGAGAACTAAGTTAGAACGCCTCAAATAAGTACCTATGTCTTCCTTACCACACCCTTCAGATCAAAAGTTAGCAGCGTTTACTACTAATGTTATTAGGCAGAAATATGTAGGTGTGGTAGTGGTGCCGCCGGAGTCGTACCCAAACGGGCTTTACCATTTTAAAAATTCTATAATAATGACGTAATTACGTCTTTACCTATTTTTAAAGTTATACTACGAATAATATTTTTCGTATTAATGTAAACCAGCGGTCGGCAACCTTTTGACGTCGCCAGCCGGATAGC
The DNA here is from genome assembly GCA_018252015.1 of Astraptes brevicauda. Lineage (NCBI taxonomy): Eukaryota > Metazoa > Arthropoda > Insecta > Lepidoptera > Hesperiidae > Astraptes > Astraptes brevicauda. Next base: position 3,720 of record DWPW01000864.1, on the reverse strand, counting down.
AGTTGCTAGAGGCTAATGCTGAGCCGCATTACAAAGAAATTAATCAGCAAAATACAGAAAATAAGACGAAAGAAATAAGATTTTATTGGCAAGAAAATTGTCATAACAGGATTTACGGGCTGCGACTAGTTGTTCTAGGACGATCCGCGGCCTGCAAATACAGCCTCACGGTCTGCGGATTACCTAACACTGGTCTAAAATAACTTGAAATTCCATGCAAATTTATCAGAATAAACAATTAGTCCAAAATAAATACTCAAATTAGTGTACGTGATTATACATACGAATGTTATACATGCGTATAAATTATTTGCAGACCTAATGCTTGTTTATCCCAATCAAGCTGACATCAGCTAATTATTGGTGCGTAACAAATGTTATATACACAGAACTATTGTAGTATCCATATGATAATGTACTTTGTTGTTAGTTCGCTCTAGTAATTGGCTTTTTAATATGTTAGGTAATTCTAGCATAAATGTATTCGATATAAGCCTTATAAAGTAAAACAAAGTCCCCAAAAGCTATCTGTCGGTATGTGATTGATTTTTTTCAAAATATACTGAACGAATTTTTGTACGGTTTTTACTAAAAGATGCAATACTTATGGAAGGCTAGTTGTATATAATAAAAAAATGATGTCCCATAAAACATATTCCTCAATTTGTTAAGAACAATGTGTTAAGTAGGCGTAGAGTTTATAATTCTTCCGCAGTTGATATATTACTAGAAAAAATCTCATTCCGTCCTAAATCTATCCGTAAGTGCTTTCAAATTTTACAAAAGCAAGATAACATTCACGTACGGATAGATACGTATAAGAATCTCTCATTTCGATAAACGAAAAGAGATAAGGGTAGAGGTTTCAATATTTAGATATAAACATATATTGTAGAAAAAAAATATTGTTCGATAAAATTACAAATATGTCAATAAATTGTACCTACTAATTGCGTGCCGGGTTACTTCAAATTATAGTGCATTATGGATTCATTCCCAGCATATGCCGAAACTTAAGGTTACTCACTACCTTATACTTATCAACATGGTGGTTTTTCAGTGTGTGTAGGTATATAGGTAACTTCTAAATATTGTCATAGATATTACCCTATTAAAAATAGTGCAAAATATTATTTTTAATTGTTATTTCTGATTCAGTTGTGGAAACAAGTAGGTACTTTATAAGACCCATGTCTTAGTATTTCGACGACGAAATGCACTTACGTCTCCCGAGTATATTCAGCGAAGCATTCAAATGCACTAATATTATAAAATCGGAGGAGCGTAACTGACATTGAACATACATTCTGGAATTGTTCAAGATAAGAGTGAATAGGTTTCTTCCAGGCGAGCGACATGTCCCTTAATACCGGCACCACCGTCACACATATTCCTGCCTAATTACAGCAGTGTTAAGCACTGATATGTTCTGATTTGGAGGGTGTGGTAAGGGAGACATACTTGTCCGAGGCGTTCCAGCTTAGTCGTCATGGGTAGCAACGCATCTGTGGTCAACTTTAGGTAGGACTTTGATCTCATCTGGGGTTGATTATATATGTCCATGGGCGGCAGAGGCCACTTGCCGTAAGGTGGACTGCATGGTCGTTTGCTGCTTCCAAACAATAAAAAAATAGATATAGTAATAACCTTACCTTTTGACCAATTTTTTTTTCTTAATCAGATCCCAATGCGGTTTCACTACAAAATACTACATAAAACTCTACTAAAACTGATGAAACCATTTTAACAAAGCTTATTTGGGCCAGGAAGGTCTAATTAAAAATGTACCCCGTTCATTCTCTGAGAAGAAAGACTGCAAACGAAAATGTACCTAATTGAATACCCAAAATTAATCTGACTTAAGCCTGGCCAGCCATTAGTATTAACGTACATAATGCCTTAGCGTAGAAATCCGAGGTAAAGGGGAACATTTTTAAAAACTACCTTTTTGCAAAAATAATCTTTCTACTTCCACGAGCTTCAATAATATTATATATGTGTTATCTATATGTTATTCATTTTTGGAATTCACAACCGGGATTTCTGGAATTTCTTTTTTTAAGAAGACCTATTCTATGAATAAAGGTATTTTTATAACAGTTCTTATAATTGTATTATTTGGCTTTAAATAATAAATGTTACAATAAATATTATTACATTAAGAGAATAAAATAGGTATGATTAAAAATGTTTCATAAGTATAAAATTAAAAATAATATTTACAGTTATAAGGACTCGTTATTTGCTTTAATAACATTATGATTATTTATGTGCCTACTTTAACTATTGATCGAGTAGGACGTACACTGAACTATCTAAACAATCTAAGTTATTTAAAGAAAGATTTGTAAAATACCACGTAGTTCCCTGTCAAAGCGCGTTTAGAACTGAAAGGTTCTGCACGCTGAGTCACTGAGCCCTTGCGAGCACTCATCCCAAATTAGTAGCGGCTCTACTGCGCGGATACTCGTTGAGAAAAGCGCGATGAGGCGTGCATTCCAGCCGCTTAACTTAAACCGGCCTTTGTAAATAAAGTGTACAGAAATAGACCCTGTAATATTGAGTGCTAACTGAAAATATTCCTAAATATATATCTGATCATTTGGCATACAAAATAATAAAGAAATAGTTTTGGAATATTTTAGCTTCTTTTCAGAACGCATCATATTAGTTCAAGCGTGTGAATTTACTAATAGCCACGGAAGAGCAAAGGTGGTAGAAGCCTTTGTGGTTTGACTCTGGCACCACCGCCACACCTATTTCTCCTTGATAACAGCAGTGTTAAGCGCTGCTGTGTTCTGGTTTGAAGAGTGTGGTAAGGGAGACATATTTATTCGAGACGTTCCACTTTAGTTTTCAGGGGTAGCAACTAGCAACGCATCTGTGCCCGATCTCCGGTGAGACTGTGATTTTATGTGTAGTTGATTACAGATGTCCATTGGCGGCAGTGGCTACTTACCATTAGATGGGTTGCATGCTCGTTTTCTATTTCCGTAACAGAAAAAACCACCATCCACCTTATTGTATTGTCATCCAAACTATATATTGTATATACAAAATTTCATTTCAATTCGGCATTTAGAAAATGAGTAATCTCACTTAAAAGGCTGTTATAAGGTAGCAAGCAATAGGTGTGACTGTGGTGCCGCTGGAGTGAAACCATGAAGGGTTCACTTTAATAAAGGTGGTAGAAGCCTGCATTAATACTAAAATATACAGTAAGTAAGTATTATTAGTATAGTCATAACAATTCACAATGAATCTATCTGAACGAAAACTTTTTAATTTGTGGCCTCTGAAGTAGCTATTGTATTTCCTCGTAACGCAATATAAAACAGATCCGGACACTGATGCTGTAAAATAGCTAATGTTGCAATTAGAACGAAAAATACCAGTGAAAGGATTTGTCTCGCGCTAATGAAGGCTACTGCTAAATAAAATTGTGCACAAGATTCTTCTGCTAAAATAAAATTCGAATTATCTCCTTTATTTCCGGTTTTGTTGTTTTTGCTTCTGTTCTCAGTTTTGCGGAGAAATGTTTTTCAGTCTTAATGGCCATATAAATGATTTTAAATGTTTCTAGACTGCCATTACGGAGTGTAATACCATGCATTGGATTTCAGTTGTAAAAAAATTGGGAATGCAAATTGCTCTAATAAAAATAAAATTAATTTCATTATGTGCATGTGTGCTTTTAGTGAATACTTTGTTATGTTATAT
>DWPW01000863.1:0-10290 GCA_018252015.1 Astraptes brevicauda | reverse complement strand
CACGTACGTAGTAAAGTATGAATGATTTATAAGACGTATTTAAAGGGTGTGTTTTTATATAGTTGTACCACCTGATGTAGTATAGAGCAATGTAAAGAACGGAAAATCCAGTGGTCGTCTTGACAAATATCAACTTCACACGCCAATAAACCAGCTAATAAAGAATTCGCTTCAATTCTTAACTCACATGCAGTATTAGTTCATAGATTAGATGGATTAGACGCATTCTAATGGATGGCAAATAAATTCAGTTACATGATATTATTCTAATCAGCCACACCAACAATAATCGGACGTAGCGAACCGTGATAAAGTAACTGTCAACCATTCGCTAAATTTAGCGCCGCTATGCAAAATGATTGGTGGAACAATTACTCCCGAACTCTCACGCCCTTGGCGGTTCATTCATAAAACATTACGGCTATTGTTACTAACATTTACCACAAAATTAACGGCAACATTTGGCCACTTCCAACGCAAATATTTTAAACTTCCTAATTAGAAGGATCGTAGCATACGTAAATTAGAAATTACCTACATAACATTATCACATAGACGGCTGCTCGCCATCCAACCTTAAAAATGACAGGAATCTATCGGTTTGTCTAAGACGAATAAGTAAGTTTTCGTTACCATTTGCACAATAAAGTTATACATTATTGGAATTACACCAGTTTTGGATCAAGAAATGTTGCTTTTATAGCGTTAAATTCGTCTCTTTACAAATTCAAGTAACATTTATTTTAACGTATAAGAATAGCATTCGTTTTTTCTATAATTAAATCTATTTAAATTTGTCGCAAAGTACTTATGACATATTTTTGTAACGTAAAAGTTTTTGAATAACTTTCAAGAATTAAAAAAACACTTTGAAACGTAGCTTTTCAAAAAATATATGTAGGTAGGTACAGGGCGAATTTTTCAGGTGCGCGTGTTTGGCGAAATCCGACACTATAAGAAATATCGAAAAATGCTGAAAGGACTTACGAGGCCGATTTTGATAAAAACTGAAACCGCATAATTATTTTTAAAATATATATATATATATCGCTAGCCGGGAATCGAACAAGTTTATTTTGATTTAGAAAAAAACTTCTATATTATTGCGCCATCTGATAGTGTTACTTGTAAAGCTCGAATTCTGGAAAGTAACTAGACATGTCAAACCAAAGAAAGGGCTCATTTTTAAGAAAATATTTTTTTCCATGCATAAACTAACCAAAATGTATTTTCTAATAAAAATGCACAAACTAAGAGTTTGCCATTTATAGTTGGTTTCCAGAATTTTGATCCTTATAAGTAATACTACCCGATGGTCCATTAATGTGTGTGTGTTATTTTTGACTCACATTTGGAAAATTCACCCTGTATTCAAATACAGCATATCGATTGATATCTAAACAGATATATTTTCAATCTGTAATCTGTATTTTTCATTTATATTATTTATAGACCAAAACAATATTTCCTATGACATACAAATTTATTATACGGGGTGGAAGAAGTCTTTGAAGTTTGGTATTCTCATAGTTTTTGTTTATAAAATTGAGCATAAATATTTTTGACACGTTTTCAAGTTTATAGCGGAATTACTTATACATTTCCTTGGACACGAACATTGTTATTCTTCGACGAATTTAGATTATAAAGTTTGTAGTCGTTTGCCAAACGTTAGTTATGATTTAGTAAGCGTGTTAGAAACCATGAACATTTATTGAATTTTACTGCTTGTTGCAATGTACCTGAACAATGAACGGTTTCTTGTTCCGATAAACTCACTACGTAAGGAACACGAGCGTCACATAATAATCTCACAATTAATTTTAGTTATAGTTATTAATTTTGTCACTGTGTTAGAAACGAGTGTAATAGTCGTTTTTAACTCAAGCAACCTGTATTATATCTGCATACTCAGAAAAAGTAGACCAATCAAGAAAACCAAAAGAGGGCATTTCAACTAAATATTCATAAAGCATAAATATGCATGATATATATTATATAAATATGAAATATCGGATATATTTATATTTATTATAAATGTCTGATTTTCGCAAACCCTGATTTTAAGACGCTGCACTTTTTATTTACTGTTGATTTGACGCTACTTGTAGCACATATGTCCTTAAAATTGTTAAATTAATAATTCAATTGAGGTAACGTAAAAATACGATTGAAGTTTATTGACATAGTTAACACAGTTGGGATATACGCGCAATCTTAATACGATACAAAAGCTAAATGCGATGTGCACTATGCCACTTACAATTTTATTATTATACTCCCGTCTGAAAACAGCGAGCTTTGTGAAGATATAAGAGATCTCTTTGTGAACGCAAAATTCATGCTTATAATATATTACCAAAATAGGAAACAATGACTCCTATGTGTACACTCTGATTTCATACATTACTTACACGATAATGAGCGATAAGTAGCTACATACAGTAGAGAAATGGTAAATTAAATAACTATTTTATACACTAGAAGACGATTATTTCATGTGACATGATATACGTTTAACGATAATGCCTTTTGGGCAACAAGGCGGCGGCTGATAAAATATCCGGTGTTATTTTTAATGCAGCCATAGCCTCGATGCTGAAATAAGGTACCTACCTATCCATTGTTAAATAATGTAAGCAAACATCTCCCATAGTTAACACTGAATTCAATAGTTGTGTTGTATGCGTGTATGTTTGACATGTTTAAACATATTATTATTTTTTAAATTACTTAATTATCGATAAATTCTTTACTTTGGTTAGCAGGTTGGTTGGTTAGCAGCTCAATAGCCAATTACACACACACATGCCACTTACACAATTTTTTTTTTTTGGCCTGATCCTTATTATGAAACTATATTCGTAATAAAAATGATATAAAATTAAACCAGAGTCATGCTGCATACATAGGTAGTATTAAAGTTTACGACGTTCAGCAAAGTTGTGTTGTAAGCCTACCATAAAAAACTGCGATTCATACTCAATTGAAAATGAACACTATCCACCTATTAAAAATAATTCCAAAAATGTTTGAGATTTGAGCGTAGAAATACGAGAATTTCAGTTCATCAATGAATGCGCGACTGATCTTCAGTGCGCTGGTTAGTGCGAAGCGCCTTTGTCTACAATTAGCACGGAAGTAACTAGGTGGGTACATGGTTTTTATTGAAATTATGGTTGCAAGATGTAAAAACGCTAAATATGGATAGGTATCAGGACTATATATCCCATCGAATTTAAACAACATTTTATTGCAAATCGGTCTTATTTTTAACACGCTATTATTAGTTTCGGTTGTATGTTTGTATGTTGGTACGTTTGTATGTAACGGAAACTTGGAGCGTGAATTTGACCGACTTAAAAACATCGGATTAATTTGAACTTTGCATGCTTATCTAGGACTAATGACAATGCAATAATATGAAAAAAACTAAAAAATAAATAATAAAAGCGTGGGGTGCACCGCGCTTTTTTAAATAGTTTTTTCATTTTTAGATTGCATTTCGCGAAAGCTTGTTTTACAGTTATATAACTTTTATTTATTAATTATTTTGCAATGACTTAGAAACTCCCAATATGCACAATGAGCTTTATCGGATCTTAAAGTCGGACTTGCAGAAGCACATTCAGCTATTTGCTGCAATCAGCATATTTATTGAGTTGGACAGACTTCTGGACACAAACTCTGAATGTTACTTGTTTGGGGATAAATAAAAATTACATTACACTTTTTGATGACCTTATAACGTGACCTTACATTTAACAACCTGACATGATAATGAGCTAATGGATCGCACTATAATGCAGTGCTTTCTTAGCACGAACACAAACAAATCCATCAAATGAATACGGTGTGTGGGGAATGTCAGTCGACTCCAAAACTCTTGTGTCTAGATCAATCGCGTGTCGTGTCTTTGTTTTTTAATACAAAACCAGTTCTCTTCGTATGAGTAAAGGACGTTTGTCTGTAGTGGAGGCTATTTTTAGCTAAATGTTAAAGTATCGACCTAGTCTTCGATTTATGTAAATGAATTGGCCAATATCGTCGTTTCGTTTTATTTTAAGTTCGATATCATTTGTATCTTGTTAATTGCAATATAAACACGTTTCTTTTTTATTAGGTAGCTTACGTAAAAATAACAACTACATAATACGTTTAAGTAATTGCAACCGAAAGGAAGGAAATTAATTAAGTTTTTAAAAGCTTCAACAGCTTCTTTGAAGTGAATCGAGATGTATCTTTTTATAGTCTAGACTAGACACTCTAGATTGTATAATTATAATGAAAACATTTCAATATACACCTGGTAGCAACAAAATACTTTATCTCTTTGTGAAAATGGCAATTAGCAACACCTAACGTTTATATTAAATGTTTCTCGCATCGTCGCATGTACCTATTTACAAAATAATATGGTTTGTCTATTTTCTTAACATGTAAAAACACCGGAACATTCGCCGTTACGTGTTAAGCGCCGTTCGGTTCGATATTGGATCTGTTTGATTCACCGCATTATAAATTAGGAAAAGATCGTCAATTGCGTCGACCGGAGTCTGCTGGCGCAAGACATGTACGTTATTGATATTTCAAATTTTCGAAAACTATGTTAATATGTACTAAAAGACGTTGAAATGATAATTTAACGAACTTTATGTTAATATTATAACAACCTATAATAAAAAGATACTAAAGTAAATTAGATTTTCTGAGCCATTGAAAAGACTGTAATCACAACCTTACAGTATTTTATAATTTTTACCCGACTGTTTCGTAAAACATATTTAAATATGATTTAAAGAAGTAATCATATCATTGTTTTGTTTTGGTTGTCTCGATGTACGTACTTGTACCTAGGTTTACCTGATTCATTATCACAACATACATAACAATTCAATTTGACACATATACCTTCTGTTATATATTTATATAATGTTGCTTATGTAATGGTACAGTGTTAGATAATATTTAAACAGTACTTAAGGGTTCAGGGAATTTCGCTGAGTAAAATATTGGCAGATAAATCAATAATAAGAGCACGCGGGGTCATACGCGAAGCGCCGAGCGCTGCCGCCCCGGCCGTTGACCGTGCGGGGGCGCGACGCCTTCGACCTTGGCAGATGTACCATCTGCTTTCTGATGATCACCACTCAACAATCGCAACAGACAGGTTGCCGATTAGTAACGGCGGCGTACCGAAATACCTCTCTAAATACCTCCATTTATCATCAAGCCAACAATTACAGTATGATCACATTTGTGACGCAGCGTCGTCACGCATCGTGCCGTTTCCGACCGCACGCGGAACGCATACAATGACGCAAACCGTAACCTACATGTCGAATGGAAATTCAATAAATATGCTCGCAACGACAGCGATCGGACGATCGGCGAAATGATACGGACCGCAGGATACGAAGGTGCGAAAGCGATGGTTGTGCCTGGTGCGGCGGCGCGGTGCGGAGGGCTGGTCGCGGCGCACCAGCTTGCCGAGCAGCTCGAGGAGGGAGAGGCGCAGCGGGCGCGGCGGCACGCGGGCCTCGCCGCCCTCCGCGCCCAGCACCTCCAGCTCGACCGCCTCGGAGCGCGCGCACATCCGCGCCGCTACCGCCGCGCCATGCCGCGGGCCGCCGCGCGCGGCCACTCCGCCGGCTGTACGCACTGCCCGCCGCGACGCGCCACGCGAGCCGGTGCGCGAGCAACACGCGCGCTTCGACCCGTCGCGGGGCCGATACTCGTGTCGCGACCACACTAGCGCCACCTCACCGGCGCGCGCATTCGTACCCGCCGTCGGTGTTGCCTCCTCATCTCTGTATTTACTATTGTGTGGGAAGCGATTCTTAGATAAGAATAGAGCTTTACACATCACCTAAATTTGCTGTCAACTACCGTGATTGCTGATAACAGTAATACACGCGCTAAGTCAAATTAAAATCCTTTATCCTTAATAGGAGCATATTATAGATTTTGCAATAAATTAGTGGTAATTCATGTACCTAATAGTCTTTTTAAACCAATATTAAATAGGTATACATACCAAGTCTTCTACAATTTCTTATTATATGATTCATGTATCATAAGAGCATGAAGTGCATGTGATAATGTGGTCATTACAGCAAATAGACACCTGTTAACGATTTCAAATGTCACCAAAAAATTGTAACGAATATGCACCACTTTTGAAATCAAAACAGAATGACTGCTAGGCATTGCTGCTGTATGAAGGAAATAGGTGTGGCAATGGTTCTTTCACAGATCATTATAACACCTCTAAAATAACATACTACTGGTATATGATATAAAATAAGCATGAGCTGGAATCCGCAAATCATAAGAGTAATCATCCCTTTGCAGTTAATATGGATGTGGAGATATTACGATACTCTATATTCTTAGCACGTACTAAATTGAGTAACATAAGATAAATATACGACTAGCGACGAAGTTATGAGTCTAGATAATACCTGCAATTGGCTAGATGTGATCAATGATTCTTGTATAAAAAACTTGATTAAAATAAATATCCATTTATTTAATATAACGGGGTTATTTTTGTAAAGTTTGCAGAGAAAAGCCTACGTTCAATAGAGCCAAGGCAGTCTTTTGACATTGTGCCAAAACATAATTTAGTAATGAACGTAAATCACGATAGCTGCGCTCTGTGTCCTACGAACAGTCGTACTTAAAATTGCATAAATAGTTAAGTAACCTTACTTTAGCTAGATTACACCAAATACATAGCCGGGAATCGAACGAATTATTTTGACAAAAAGAAATCACACCCTATATTATTGGACCATCGGATAGTGTTGTGTGTAAGGAAAAATAATGGAAACTACACATGGCCAACTAAAGGAAACTGCACTTTTTTTTGTTGTAAAACCATTTTGGTTAGCTAAAGGCTTAGTAAGATAATGTATAGCATAAAACGTATTTTCTTAAATGAGCTCTTTCTTTAATTTGACATATATAGAAACCTTCTAGAATTTGATCCTTGTAAGCAGCAGTATCAGATAGCGCAATAATATAGGTGTATTTTTTTTCAAAATGAACTCGTTGGATACCCGGTTAAGAATTTTTTTTTTTTTAAAAGAAATTATGCTCTTTTAGTTTTATCAAAATCAGCCTTATACTTAAGTCCTATTATCATTTTTCGCTATTCCTTACTAGTTCGGTTTTTTCCATCCACGCACACGTGAAAAATTCGCGTAATTGTAAGATTTTGAACTCTCCCACAAACGATCAATATTTAACATCCATTTGTAAAGCAGATACTAATTAAATATATTGGATTTTTAAAGGAGACACAAATGAAGAAACATTAAGTTTTTTAGTAATGATCTAATATAAATATAAATAGACTACGAGTCAAGTCAGTCCCTTATGTTTTATTATCGACCGTTTTATTTTATTTTTGTTTAGTAACGATTGAGGACCTAGTTAGTTAGTGAACAGTTTATTATCGAAAAGAAATTGAAAATTCATAAATAAATATATTTTATAGCTGGACGATCATATTCAAAATCCTTTTCTAGATATAGGTAGATCGATAACGCAGCCTGACCCTGTAATTCTTGGATCAGAATAGTTTTACGGTATTTCCTGTCTGTCGTGAGAGGCGACTAAAAGGTAGCAGGTGGCAAGAGCAAGAGCTCGAACCTTCCAGCCAGCAATCCCAGGAAGGACAATAGTATGAGTGGTCGTATACCAAGCTCAATTGCTCATCTGAACCCGATGTGCCCTGTAGCTGGGAAGTAGAATACGGCTACGCCATCCCCTGCCTGTCGTAAGAGGCGACTAAAAGGGGGGTTCTGGGGTTGCAGGTGGCTAGAGTGGGAGCTCGAGCCGCCCAGAAAGCAACCCCGAGAAGTACGGCGGCATGTCGTCGTAGACACCGGAAATTGTAGGGGGACAGTTTCAGGTCCCCCAAGAGATAGCCCGTGAGAGGCACCTCGCTTGGGGGCACCGGTGCGTTCCATTGGAGATCCCGGGGTCCTCGTGCAAGCGCTGAGGAAAGCCACCGAGGGGGTTTTAATGGGTGTAAATCCCACATAACCCGGAGTCTCTCAAGGCTTCGGTGTACCTTTTGAAGGTTTCCACCCCCATCAACAAAAAAAGCGTGGAACCCGATGGGGAAAACACGCTCAGAAGACTCCGGTAGCATTCGTTCAAAGAAACACGACGTTCTATTCGTAGCGCTGAGGATGACCATCTGGATAGTGGGTAAGTATCCTACGTAAACCGGTATCGCGCCCAGGTCGACGGGTTCATTTGGAAGGTTCCCCATCGAGAACAAAAAAAGGATGACACAGGGTAGGCATTTTGCATTTTACGTTATATATGCAAGAGTAATTAGAACTTGGAGTACAGTATGAGTTTCATACATTTATATGTATAATGAAATCATTGCACATGGCAAGTAATACAAACGCCACTATAATGGATACTGTTCTGTCTTACAAATATAAATCTGGGGTTTGCTACATATTACATATTAACATGATAGAATTTATTATAACGTGAAGATGTTGCAATAGTATTTAGTTCGAACACAAACAGCTTTTAAGACGAGTCTCAAAATCAATATTCAGTTTTTACGTCCACGCGTCTACTTGGTATTCAAATGGCATATGTACTTTCTTACGGTCACAACAGAACGAGTCCTAACAATTAGAAGTAAACTGATAGTAAAGTTAGCTAGACTGATCATAAAAACTTCAATAATACTCTTCATGAAAAATAAAATTATATTACCTTTTTTCTCATTTAAACTTGTTAGTGAATTCAGGGATTAGAAGATTTTTATAATAACTAGTGCTTGAATAACAACATCAATTATTTTTGAAAGTCATAACGTAACCTGGTTTATTGGACCTCGCTATCAACATGTTCCAAATTTTTGCATGTTTACCAAAATTTTATTCCAATTTACCATTTTCCTATTAAGCTTTTCCCAGAGTCTGAGGAAAAGGAAATAAAGAGGAAGCCGTTAAAACAAACAATATTCTGCAAATTGCATAGATTACAGTAATAACGCTGCAAATTTATATAGATTATAATAATAAAGCGCACATGCATATCCTGATTGCTTTATCAATGCAAAACAGAATTTAGTTAAGTCGTTACGATTTTGTTCGAACTTATAGGCGAGGTATACCATTAAAGTAAACCAATGTATTTCAACATCACTTAGGAAGTTCACATTCACGAAATTTACCATGACGCATATAGTCCAGAAGTGCAAGTTGTTCTTCCAATTCAATCCGATATTTCGCAAGTCTCTACCAATATTTTTTATTTACAAGAACAATTACAATTACAACATTACAATTATACAAGAAAATGGAACGATAAAAGAATGATTTGCATCTGATATTTGTGTGAGTCAACAACAATATACAAGTTTACCGTGCACATCGTATTTTCATTTGTTATCACATTCACCACGTGTAATAGGTACCAAGTATGATTATACAGAAAAGCTTTATTTTATGTAAAGACTGAAAAATGAGACTACAAAAATTTACAACGTTATTTTATATATGATTTTCTACACTACATAATGATGATAATAACAATGTCAAATTGTAATGAAAGTTATAGAAATAAAAATGTCTTTTGAGCGAAGGCCGGAACGTTGCATATTTTATAAGTATTCATACGGGAATATACTAGAGGTACGTATAAAGTTAAGCAATTCACTCACCTTGGCCATGTGTTCTCGCCGAGGACTTTCCCATGTCGGACGCACCATCGACACACATACACACACTCGCGCGCGACACTTAACACTAACACTGTGCGTACCTACTTAAACTTATTAGGTCGGTGTAAAAGAGGCGTAAAAAAGTTACACTTTATACTATTTAAGGGCACTTGAGGGTTAAGAGTGGTCTCCTACGGAATCGTAGGCGATAGGGCGGTGTCGATATGGGCGGAGGGCCGCGCGGTGCGATCGGCATTCTGCGTTCCACCTGTGCACCTCACTTTCCTGCAACAACACAAAATTAATTCCGTCAATTAAGATGTATTTATCTATTAGAATTAAATACTTGTGAGGTTATCCATAAAAATAATAGACCATTATGTTTACCACTTAAATACAAATTATGATACGATCATACAAAAACGTAAAACCTGTTGTACCTGTTGTAGAAAACAAAAAATATCCTAATTTTGCTGTGTACCAAAAATAAATAAAAAATAGAAAAACAAGCAAATTTATATTTTAGGATAGGATAATAAGATTAGGTTTTAAAAAAACGTTTTAAATTCGCTACATTCGCTCTT
>DWPW01000862.1:0-10296 GCA_018252015.1 Astraptes brevicauda | reverse complement strand
TACGGCTGAACCACCTCCACACATATTTCTACCTAATAACAGCAGTGTTTAGCGCTGCTGTGTTCTGGTTTGAAAGGTGTGGTAAGTGAGACATACTTATTTGAGGCGTTCCAACTTAGTTCTTAGGGGTAGCCACGCATCTGTGGCCGACCTCAGGTAGGACTGCGATCTTATTTGGGGTCGACAACAGATGTCCATGGGTGGCAATGGCTACTTAACATTGGTTGGGCTGCACGTTTGTTACCTCCAAAACACAACAAAATTAACATGAGATAACATTTCCTATTATACCTTCCAGGCCCGTCTAGTACAGTTTGAGACGAGCATGTTGCTTGAGAAAGAAGCGTACATTAATAAAATTGTTGCCGACGTGCTGGATGTAAATCAAATAATGCAAGAGTTGGCCGAAATAGTCAATCTACAGTCCCAGGCTGTCGGTAAGTTAACAGTTTATTATTACTTCCCTTAGTTTATTTCAAGTATAGTGTAAACTAGCTGATACCCGCGCTAAAGAAGCAAAAAGGCATACATTAATATCCGCCTAATAGCAACCGACATTTCCTCCCGCGATGGGCGCATGCGCGTGGAGCGCGCGCTATTACTTTTTCAAAAATTAAAGTAATCTAAGTTACTCCTTAGACCTTCAGCTATCTCCCACTGAAAGTCCCGTCAAAATCGGACCAGCCGTTTAGAAGTTTACTTCAGCCAAACAGACAATTTTTTTTAAATTGTATTTTTGTTATTGGTACCATGTATACTTTAATATGCATTTATCAAAAAAAAAATGATATTACATACAGACCTTACAATTCATCTATTTGTATAGATTTGTTTTGTAGTGGCCATAGTATTACACACTAAATTTTTATCTCTATACAGGGTGAATTTTCTAGTGTGCGTGGATAGGGAAATCCGAAACTATAAGGAATGGCGAAAAATACTGAAAGGATTTACGAGGCCGATTTTGATAAAAACTAAATCTGCATAATTCGTTTTGAAAAAAAAATATTTCCCTACATAAGAGTATAATATAAATATATACTTTTATGTTACGGAAGTACCAAACGAGCATGCAGTCCACCTGATGGTAAGTGCCACTGCCGCTCATGGACATCTGTAATCAACCCCAGATAAGATCACAGTCCTACCTGAGGTCGGCCACAGATGCATTGCTACCCCTGAGCACTAACCTGACCAGAACATACCAGCGCTTAACACTGGCAAAAAATTGTTGTGGCGCTGGTGCCGCCGGAATCAAACCAAAAAGGGTTCCACCACCTTTAAAAAAACGAAATACTTTCAAACTAATAGCCAATCATTAATTGAATGTGACTTAACCACTAGTGCTATAAGCGAACACTCATTTTGCATACATCGGCCGTGTTAGTCGCAATCGTGAGTCGCGGCGGCTCGCCGCGTTGCTCGGAAGCCTGCCAAGACACGTCCCCGAGTCAAGTGTGATCAAACTCCACCTACCCTGATACGACCCGCCCATCTACATTCTCTGCTATCATTGTGTCCTCTATCGTAAATTAACGATCTGCGTGAGAGACCGTCGTTTTACCGGATGAGTTTTAGAGAATACCAAGGAACTCATATTTCAGAAAGGATAATGACTACTTCGTTATATGCATAATTAGGTTAGGACTTATAAATGACCAACGAATTATACGTAATGTATGCCCGTGCTTAAAGCTATTGTGTACGTAACTAAATTATCATAACAATTTATCTAAGCGAGAAAAGTCCTTCGCTTCATTAAAGCTAATTCAAATCATCATTTTTGTGATAAAGTTTATGTTTTTATATAATTTTTGAATTGAAACGCAACAGTAAAAACCAAGTATAAGTTTAGTAATTACAAACGAAGATAGAACGATTTTGACTGCTATTTGTCAGCAGTGTTATAATACAATGTTGGCAATTTCAGGAGGTAATGTGGTTATAATGCCACACTGACTGCCGCAAACGTCATTTATATTTTATTCATAAAATTTCATCTCGTGGGCAGCGATCTACCGGGGAACTTATCGTAGGTAACAAAAATACACTCTCGGTTATTGCGACACTCTTTTAATGCTGATTTTTTCTTTTCTCCAACTCGAGCACTTTATGCTCATCCTCGAAACTTTCGCAATCCACTTATATCAACCGTGAAACGCTAAGCAAATACAAAAAGTTTTCATGTTTAATCTGCACGCTTTACGGATTTTCATTGAAATATCGCGCCCGCGGTTACTTTAAATAATCCACGGGAGCATAATTTTTATTTATATACGATTTTAAGGAAATATTTTATATTCGAAAGATTTGCGGCCGAGATTCCAAATCTCTTAAGCACAGCTTTCTTCGCATATTTCCATATGAGTTTAGGAGACAATTTATTATTGTTGTATTTTCGCTCTCTACGTTATCATATTCGGTTCGTGTCTCCGATAACTTTACTTTTTCACTTAAAAGGCTAAACATTATGCAAGTAAGATCACTGGGTCGAAATTCACGTAAGCCATAAAGATTTAAGACGCTTATACGTTTAAATTGTAAAATTTCTGCGAGAACCGCCTCCCTAACTTTATTTGATAAATAGATAAGTGAAATAATTTCATTCGTCCTTCTGCGATACTCTCATACATCCGCAGTCAACATTCTGGCGCGTTGGGAATTCTTATCTTCCAAACGCAGCACTTTGATTACGAAAGAAGGGAATATTTAAAGAAGCTTACGCGTGCTTTGTGTTGTTGTCTGACGTATGTGTTATTTATTTATGAAATATGAGCAAGTATTACAGTGTGAAGGAATCTTACTGCCTTATAAAAGAGACGGGGAAATTTTAGCGACGTGTTCTTACCCATCACCTGAGTAATTTGCTTAGTTTGTGATATTCCTTTAAATAATTTTAAAGCAGAAACTTCGTGTTACCGAACTTGACATCATAGAGCAAAATTTAGGTAAATAATACTACATAACTTGATTTATAATTCAAGGAATTTGTTACCTGTTAAAACCGCGATGGACGGACTGATACAATTGTTTATAAAACGAGGGTAGGTGATCTTCTACTTGACATCTGTCAAACCGCATTCATTAGCGGTGTATTCCTGATTGTATCTTTTCTTACCCGTCAATAAACTTGGCTCCGAACAGGTAGATAACAGTTGGACCTGGAGCGAAGTTTTCACTTTCCTGGGAGAAACTTATTCCGATCATTGAAATCGGGCCTAAATCGATCGCATCCCCTCATTGCCATCATTTATTCATCAGCCCATGAATACTTAAATTCAATCGTGAGCTAAGCAAGAACCTCGTTGCTTAATGATATTGTAGTTATTTTGTCTTCTAGTTAATAGATCACGGTTGTAGTGGGAGTCGGATGGTATCCAAGTTTTTTGTTCCCATCTCCCGAGTGATACGGTAATGGATATAACTTTGTAATGAAGAAACACACTCTACTCGACGTACAACTAATGTTTGTGATTTGGTCGGTGTAATTTGAACCCGCGCCAGTTTTTTGATGAAAATAATACAGTTTTATTTCGATACATATTTCAACTAGGGTTTGTCGAATACTTTATTATACTAATAGTATATATTTAATAATGATGCATAAGACGAATACTTTGTAATATATAACGGCAGTGTTCTCTTCACATTAAGTGGTTTCTACGTCCCATTCCATCGGAAATGAAATTAAAAGTACTTTAAAATATTATTTATTCATTTTGCCTAATTAGCTATATGAAAAACCTAATACTGAATGCTCGTCTATTGACGTATAGCGGGGTTTCAGCAGCGGTCAAGTATTTGTATGTGGAGCAAACACTCGTCTGGAGTGCGGGCCTAACATTCCTGCCACATTCAAATCCCTATCAATATATCCGTAAATCAAATAAATATATATACATTCTCGTATATTCAAATCAGTTCTTATGAATATAGAACCTAAAAATAAATCATTAAAAACAATTATACCTTATATTTATGTTTTAGATAACAAGTTGGTTTAATTATGATAAAGAAAGTATGAAAGTGGTAGAACTCTGTAATTCGATTCCTGCTGGAGAACCACCTCCTATTTCTAATTTTATCTAATAACATCAACGTCAAGCGCTGCTGTGTTCTGGTTTGAAGGGTGTAGTAAGGCATATTTATCTGAGGCATTCTAACGTAGTATTTGTCAATGCATTTGTGGACAACTTTAGGTATGACTGAATGAAGCCCACTGCTACGCATGGAGGTAGCAGTGGCCACTCACCATTAGTTAGATTGCATGGTCGATTGTTTCTTCCAAACAAAATACATGAAATAGATAAGTTTATTGACAGTGCTGCGACAGTCTAACGAAACGTTAAATCACATTTAATCGAAAACGAAAAAAGATGCCTTAAATCTTTTTCTGCTATCTAATTGACACAACATTACTCCAACGAAACACTTGAAGTAACTTTTAGGAAAATAAATTGTCCACGATATACTTAGGTATGCTTCAACAATATACAAAGTTATTAAACTATATGTAGTTATTTTTTAAATCTATATATTTATTTTAAAATTTAACGATTCAATTTTCTCATCGTAGGTATATATTTTGCACTTTTTGCACTCTTCATAACTGTTCTAAATGAACTGAAATGAGTACAACTTATTGATAAAAATTGAAGCTTCATCCATTTTTACCCGACTGCATCAGAAGGTGGGTAATGGTTATCGAACATATGTATGTGAGTACGTATGTCCATTTCTTTGGTACGCCCTACAGCCCAAACGACTTGATTTTAACAAATGAGGTGTCGTTAGAATCGTCGCGGTTCTCATAGTAACATAGGATATAATATTTTTAATATTGTGCCTGCGAACGAAGATAAAAGGGGAGGATGGGACGTATTATTCTTGTATCATATCAATATAGGTATCACATAAGTATGAGTATCAAAGCCAATTCAATTTAAGCAGTTGGGTTTTTGTTGTTTAAGATACGAGTAATTATCTTGTTACTATCAGAAAATTATCAAATATGTATGTACTACCCACTATGTACTACCGTTTAATAGATACGCACGTACTTCTCAAGACCGCCGTATACGAAATACGTGCTTGGCTAAACGACAACCACTTAAGAAAATTCCCAAAATAAGACTATGTATCCGGGATGTTCATTCCATTCCCCAAATGCTGGAAGTGCGATAAAGTTTACGATTACAGCTTTTATGTAGTTCGCTGAAGGTATTAGTGAGGGAGCACACTATAAAATCGAAAACACTAATCGTAAATTTCACACAAGTTGGTCTTGGGCCGGGACGCCACATCACTTCAACGTACGATATTGAGTATTACGATATGCGTAAATGTAAAAAAAACAGCAGTAAAAATATTTCAGTTTTATATGTGCAACTTTCTTCCTCTTCTTCTAAAACGAAATATCTTCTAGGGTGATAGTAACGTAGCCATCGTAAACAAGTCAAACAACTAAACTTATAGTCAAATTCAATAAAAACGCGTAAATTATTAGTATGCACATCAGAATTAAGGACTAATAATATGTATACAGTATGTGGGTAGGTGATTTGGATGAAATCTTACTATATTTAATTTACACAATTATTTTATTTAACTTTTTTCATACAATCTTATATTATAATTGTTTTATACAGTCTTATGTGTACCTTTTTTGTAGGGAAGTATACATTTTTATAGAATTCTACGATTGCTTGTTAGGAAAGTTATATATTTATTATTAAACAATTGGCTGAATTTCATAATTATGCATCCAAAGCTTGCAACCCTATTAGTCTATAATCTTTTCATAACAAAAAAATCTAAATTTAGTTCTTCAAAATATATTTGACCACCCTAATAATACTTCCTCTGTTACCAAATCTAAGTCGGTTTAGAATTAAACCATAATATATGAAAGCAACGGAGTATAAACAAGGGGTAGGTATCGGAGTATAGAATGTGCGTGACAAAGCGGAAGATACGGAGTCGTGCCGTGAGTTTTGCTGCGCCGCTCTGCTGACCCTGCGAGCCTGTTTCCAATGGAATTACATGCTCAGTGAAGTTAAATGTATGTCACTAAACTTTACTGTGGAACTAGTAATATTCACTTCCAACAGTTTAATTCTTCTTATTATTTGTTAGACAACCTCTGGTAAATACAGCGTTTCCATTTGATTTTTAGGTAAAATATAAACCAATAAGTATGCATGATTTTTATTTATAATTATTACATGAATATAACTATAGTCTACCATTATAAAAATATATTGGTTTTATGTTTTTTTTTGTCTTAACGATTTTTTTATTATTACAAATGAAGAATATTAATAATTTAGAATATTATGATTCTATTATCATACACGTAATAATAAAAATAAATGTTAAAATCGGTTGTGATTTTTATTTATATTATTTATCATATAGATAACAGTAGGTATAGGTAAAAGTAATTGATATACTAGTAAAGAAACGTAAATAGGTTACTAATAACACAATTGGCGTTATTTAAGACACTCATCGCGTAATGTTCACACTACAACAACTAAAAAATGGTTATAAAATGCAAGTAGGACAGCACGTCTAATTGAATTCATGAAAAAGGGATGGACATTAATTTAACTCTCTGCGGGACATATCCTGTATACAGAAAGCCAGAAACCTAGAAACGGCTTATCCCGACCGTTCACATGTGACAATTAGCATGAACTTTATGTGTCATTTTTCAAGCGTGTGTAACGTATGTACGTTTTTACTAGTGATATATCAATGTATAACAGTCAACTAAGGCCAAATTTATACAAGACGACCACAGAGACGCAGGTATCTGTAAATAATATTTAATAGAATAATATGTTTTTGTCGGGCTCCGTGTCTGGTACATCTAGATATAGTCATAAACGTAAAAAGTAATGAACTTTAAACAACAAGTTATTACTCAACATGTTAGAAAATACCTGAAAGGACGTTTTATTGTACATTTCACATACAAAACGATGTCCATATGTATGAATCAATTTATAAATAACTAAATATAAAAAATAATAATCAGTATTTAAGTACATATAACATTTAATATTTTAAAACTGTGGTCATTTTATATGAAGCAACAGCTTTTTGGGACGTCACGCGATTTTACAATGTTTACTAAAGCAAAGCAACATCAAAAGTCAAACAAAATGGCGGCTTCGTTTTGCGCGAAAATTTCATTTCAGAGCTATTTTCAATTTTATAAAATTAAAATTTTAGTAATTTATTCACACTTTATAAATATTTTAAAACATTTTAACAAAATACCATAATACCCCATTGTTTCGAAAAAACTACAGTTTGGCTATAAAGGCCGTACGGACTCCTAATACCTTTGTCTTCTAAATTAAAACATTAATTTAACTGTCACTTGTTTTGAGGGTACGACATAAAATATATGTCTCGTTTCTTCTACGCGTCTTAAGTTTCGAACTGAATATTTACTCATTGTGTATTTTCCTTTCTAGAGCAGTGTAAAATTTGTATTTCTCTTTCAAAATGGTTTTTAGTTTACGTGAAATTCTATCCCGACTGCGATATATCCACGACGAGAGAAATTGTTTGCACGATGACGAAGAGGTAAGAATCTGCTTTGATATTTATAAAGTTAATAATGTAAGTTGTTTACCTTAGCATAAGGAATATTTAGTTTCGGTATTTGTTTGTTTGTAGTAACGTGTTGTGTTTGTTTGAAATATTATGTTTATAAATACTTGGTGGAATATTATGATTTCTCGTGTCTTTACATTTTTTTCGGAATGTTAAACACAATTTGTATTACAATATTGCGAATTGATGTTTAATATTATTCTGTAGGATATGTGTCATTGTGTGTTTGTATAAAACATTAACAACAATCAAGATTTGTCCAAGATATTCGGAAGTAAAAGAAAATATGGGAATAACGTTATTAGTACTTCATTATATTCTAACTATTGTGTTCTCTTGACGTAAAATATATATTATTTATCAATAACCACTTACTGTTTAGGTACCTATAGCATAATTATTTATTAAGTTTCAATCCGCATCTATGTTACGTGGTCCCTGTAAATATATAGCAAACAAGAGCAATAGAAATACTTACCATGCTTGACAAACCATTAGGTAGCATGTCTCTGCTGACTTTGGTATTCCCCTTTGAATGACAACGGTTGTTATCGTATTTCACCAAACTGACCTGCGCCTTGGAAGATTTACATCCCCTTGGAAAAATCTATAGTTCCCATGAACCATTAAAGGAATAAAGATAATAATTTATCATATGCATGTTACAACAAAAATGGAAATCTTGATTCTGGCCTTTAACGTTAAAACTTATTTGTACTATGGCATGTCTTCTTTCTTAGTTTCAGTAACATTGAGTACGGTATGTAACGGTAGTTACATTAAGAAACAGTGTGTAACCCCTCAGGTGTTGAGCACGTAACCATACGGTGATTAATGTTCCGGCGTGACGTTGCACCACGACTACCAAAACCAAAGTTTGCTACAGACAGACAGAATGAACGAAAAAGTGCGTTA
This sequence comes from Astraptes brevicauda, assembly GCA_018252015.1. Taxonomy (NCBI): domain Eukaryota; kingdom Metazoa; phylum Arthropoda; class Insecta; order Lepidoptera; family Hesperiidae; genus Astraptes; species Astraptes brevicauda. The sequence goes on along the minus strand of DWPW01000862.1, from coordinate 1,752 downwards.
TTTGTTGCTTTTTGTTGTTTCTCAGTGTAGGTGTATTATATTTTCATATTTTGTCTAATACACGTGTCATGTTTTTGGTTCTATCTGGTCGAAACCCACCTCACTGCTAAGCCTGGGTCTATCTCCTTGTTTCCCTATTCCAGTAAGAGTTGACGGAATGGATGACAGATAATAGTTTTTGGCATGATCAAATCAACCATATAGCTGATATGAAAAGATACACTTTTAATGGACTTGTTTATTATCATTATCTTCGTTCGTCTTTGATATTAAATTGCTTTTTTAACTTTCTTGATTTAAGTATGTTTTTTTTATTTCCTTATCGTGAGTAGGTGTGTGAAATTGTGCTTTATATTAGCTTTTATGTATTTCAACGGTAAGCACAACGTTCAGTAATCATTTGACTCAATCTAAAAAGCAACGTCAAAACGCAATAGTCACGATGCACTCGGTTCTCGAGATGTGCAGCGAATCGGGAATAAAATATAAGATATGCTAACACAATACCTACAGAAACGATATAGCGAAACAAATTTTCAGTGGCGTTGGCACCGTGAGCACAAACTGTAGTGTTGTTCGTGAGTAAAAAGTGATCGCAAACATAAATCAAATGGCATTGCGAACCCGGAAATTGATACCGCTCTGTCCCTCTCAAATATAAGCTGAATGTGTTGAGCGAATCGTGCCGGGCTCGCTGCGTATTGTTGCCAATACTAATATCCTAAATATAAATATTTATATGGAGTAGTAATTTGTACGTCTAGCAACAATCGTGTAAGTTCTGAACAACTTGACCGATAGAGGTTACATTTACGCCATATATTCAAAGCTATACCAGGGTTTGGCGGGTGGCACTACAGCGCCACCTGTCTTCATCCCATTGCCTGCTGTGGCAGTTTAACTTCTAATTCTCAGATAGAAAACTGAATATTTGAAAAAAAATCGTACATAATAATTACCGGTAATTACGGTTAAATTAACCGAGAAAGAAGATAATAAATTAAATAATACATCATAAAGTACCACCATTACTTCATTGATTTATGGTCAGATATGAACCAAACTAGCTATTTATACTCGCAATTGGTAGGGGCACGGAGCATACACCGCCACATTGCTCCAATGGTTTTTCTATGATACAAGTTAGCCAGCCGATGTGCCTTAAGTACGAATTCTCGCATGATCGGTATTGTCCGGTGGCGGTTGAGACAAAATTTGTATAACAAATCATCCCGGAAACTGGGTCTTTCTCTTGTGGGATAGCGTAGGACTGAGTTTCAGATTCAACTTGAATATTTGTATAACAGCTGTTATGTTCGAATCGTGAAACTGGACATCTTTATAATATTATAAACTTACATTTCATTTATAGTTTGCCATGTATATATGTTCTTTGTTTAACTTTGAGTACATAAAAATCCTTTTAAAAGTGCTACATGTACCTTTCAATATTGAATGTCCCTATGTATTTGAAAAGATTCTTACGGATATTTGGTAGTACCGTCCGCTAGCTCTAATACTTACTTTAAATGTGGTCAATTTTATTAACAAAGGGTTATAAAACCACGTCAAAGTGAAAGTCATAAATACAATAAAGCACTTAATCCAAATGGCTCCTGCTAGAAAGAGATTAATCGAGATATGTATGTAACTTAATTTAAGCGATAGTATAAACAGAAGTGACAAGAAAAGAAATAGATTTTATATTCAATTTAGTATTTACCTATCGCTTAAATTAAGTTACATACATAT
>DWPW01000861.1:0-10305 GCA_018252015.1 Astraptes brevicauda | reverse complement strand
CTTATTTATTCTAAAAACAAACGATTACACAATTCGTTCAGCTCAGTACTGAAGCATAACATAGATCAGGGTAGCCCCCCCCCCCCCCACCCCCTCCCCGGCCCGAGCACTCACCAGCCACGACCGCGTCGTTCTTGAGCGTGCGGCGGACGATCATGATCGCGTCGTGCAGCGAGCGCTCCGTCTCCTCGAGGAACTGTTCGGCGCCGCCGCGCAGGATCAGCGTGCACGTGCGCGCGGCCGGACAACCTGCGGACAATGTCATTGTATAGTTTTTAGATGGTAGCACATAGATAGTATTAATATATATTTTTTTATTTATTTCAAGTTTATTTCGAACAATTTAAATCCATATCTTTGTTAGTATTCTCTTATAACTTATGTTAGTATAATTTGAAACTGACATTAAAATTATTATTAGCTATTACTTAACCTTCAAGTAATGGATGTAATAAGGACACTGCATTATTTCACGATCACTCGAATGAAACGTTCAAATAGCGGGCTATCAAACCATTGAATTCCATTCAGCAGTTTTGGTGCTAACTAACTTTAAACACACAAACAGCGACCGCGAGGTACACTCTCATGTATACATTGGGTAAATAATATAATAAGCGATCGGCAATCTGGTAACTCGATTCACATAATAACAGACTGAGGTGATCTCGGGTGGAATTCGTCAGTAGTCTAAAATTTGACGGGTTAAAAAAATATTTATAAATAGGTAGTCGCTAAGAAAATATTACAACTACAAACAAAACTACTTCTAAGGGGGTCCACCGGTCCATGGGAGAAATTCCATGATAATACATTTCTACAAATGTTTCTGATGAAAATATCAAATTAAGCCATACTTGACTAACATATACAATGAAACATTCTTGACCAACATATTCAATGAAAATTGCTTTAAATTATTGATTAAATATGATTAAATAACATCGTCATTTACCACTCGGAGCATTTTCTTTCTCATAGCCTAAGGAACAAAAGGACACATTAGGAACATTGAAGATAAAAGGTAGGAGTAGGTGAATAAAAGGTGTCAAAGGGGGTAGAACTTTTGTGGTTCGACTCCGGCGGCACCACCGCCACTCCTATTTCTGCCTAATAACAGCAGTGTTAAGCGCTGCGGTGTTTTGGTCTGAAGGGAGACATATTTATTCGAGGCGTTTCAACTTAGTCCTCTGGAGTAGCAACGCATCTGCGGCCGATCTTAGATAGGTCTGTGATCTTATCTGGGGTTGATTACGGCGATCAATAGGCGGCAGTGGCCACTTACCATCAGGTGGGTTGCACGCTCGTTTGCGACATACATAACATTAAAAAAAACACAGTCCACAGTCAAAGAATAAAGTAATTTTTAGTCAGTATGGATCTTCCGGATCGAATTCGACATACAAGATACCATCAACAAACCCTGCGATACTTAAACATAATTTTTAAACATCTGTTATTAAAAAAAATAACTACTCCGGCATTAAACAGTCCCTTACACCCCTTAACTCTACTCACTTCACCCATTAACTTTGCGCTTACCTCCCACACACGCACACATACACATGCATGCATACAAATAGACAAACACACAATTCCCACATTCAACACACCCCCTAATCCTACGCTTACCCCCTCCACCTCCGCCATACTTACCAGTAAATATATTGTACCGCTCGTCGCCCACCTGTCGGTCAGCGAAGTGCGCGCAGCCGCCAATCGAGTCTCAGGTCCCTCACAGAAGACAAGATGGCTCCTCCGTAAGCACGCTGCGTGCGCCGCATGTCTTGCACGGGCAGGGGACTCGCAAAGAACATGTCACTAACATAACCTGACCCACACACCCGTTCACCCATCACTTCCCCTCCAACCTACCTCACACTAAACACACAAAACACAAGCGCGCGCGCGCATACACACTATCCCCAAACTAAACAACCGCGCAGTGCCTACCTCACATCCCCGCTCAACCATCACGCCATATCAAACTCAATACACACACATGCGAATACAAACACAAGTAAGCATCCACACGCATACGCATACACTTACATGCATCCACACACACACGCATAAACAAACACGCATTCACACACTCCACCCAAACTAAACATAAACTCAGAGTCCACACCAAACTCCGCTCGCCCATCATCCCCCCTCCTCCCCACCCCACACTCACCAGTGAATATATTGTACCGCTCGCCGCCCACCTGTCGCTCAGTGAAGTGCGCGCAGGTGCCTAGAGATTCCGTCCTGAGATCCCTCACGGACGACAGCACGGCTCCCCCGCAGGCACGCTGCGTGCGCTTCATGTCCTCCTCGGGCACGCGACCCGCGCAGAACATGTCGCTGCGGAAGAGAACACATGGTAGTTGGTTGGTTACAGCGAATTAAATAAACCAGAGGACCAGTCGCAATGGTCGAAATTTGACAAATAAATAAAATAAAAGGTTCTGTATGTATATCAAAATAATATTTTTTTACTAAATGCATATGAAAGTATACATGGTACCTATAACATAAATACTATTAAAAAAAATATCTGTCTATATGTTTGGCTGAAGTAAATTTCTAAACCGCTGGATCAATATTGACGGGACTTTCACTGGGAGATAGCTGAAGATCTAAAGCGTAACTTAGGCTACTTTAATTTTTGAAAAAAGCAATAGCGCGCGCTCCACGCGCTTGCGCCCGCCGTCGCGGGCGGAAATGTCGGTTGCTATTAGGCAGATATTAATTTATGCCTTTTTGTTTCTTTAACGCGGGTAACACCGCGGAAATCAGCTAGTCTAATTATATGATTGTGTTTCCATTTTGTTACAATTTAATATTCGCCATGTTGAGAGTTAAAAGATTAAGAAATAAATAAATAAAGAATAATGTAATTGTAAGTTTATAATTTTAAAATTAATTTAAATTACTGTGGTGCTGCTTAAATAGCATTAAGTTACTGCACAACTGTTAAATGGCATAATAAAAACAAACATTTTATATAATTAAAGGAATTGTTTTATAATTATAACAAAAACTATTTTTATTATTTGTTTCATACGAAAGCATGCTCTTATACGGCTTAAGTAGGGTATGTTTAATTATGTTAATTACGATTCATACCAGCATCAACAACAGGGTGAAATACCATCTCATCGCAGGTACATTTATTGAACGAACCCTAAACGATAAACCAGCAAATTACGTAATCACTGATCAAAATTATAATCCAATTTCCGTACAAACGGGCCATTCGGGCCGTATCTCGAATATTTGTTCTCCATTACATCAAATTAGTGTACCGTCGTGTTATTGATGAACCACCGAGGATTTATTTGGAGCGATTTGCTCGGAAGGGCTGTCTTTTCCATAGAATATATAAAATACAGAAATCATCTATATAAATATGTATATATGTATTATGCACCAAAGATATGTTCAGAGTATCATTCTAACACGTAGATAAAAAGATAGAGGCAAATAGTACTGCCGTCGTTTCGGATTATAATGAATAGAAAAATAAGTTTTAATTAAAAGCAAGATAGAGCAGTACTGGTTGTGTAGTGTTATCCAGTTTCAGTTTCGGAGGAATTTGTTATTGAAAAGAAACTAATAATGCAACGTGTGAGTGATTAAAAGCCAATATTTGGTAACCACTTTGTTAGAGGTTTTGCTTGGCTTGGTAATCTGAAGGTTTAGAAATAAAACTGTTTTATGTAGAGTACGGTGCCTCAATTCACGTCTACAATGTCAATCAGTAGCTTCAGTATCGAAATTTATAGCACTACTTCAATACTTTTTATACGAACTTAAGTACCTGTGCACTTTAAGCCATTTCTATTTAATACTTGGTCTATAGCTTCGCCCTTCAAATCGACTAAGATAAATAAAAGGAAGCACGATTAATCTGTAATCTATTTAGGAGGGTGCGTGATTGTTTGAATAGCGACTATAGTTACATTCAATTTGATTAAATATTAATTAAGGTCGCGAATTGTATTAACAGTGATAATTGATCATTGTAAAACAACGGTGAATAATTTTATTTTCATATTGTATCGACTTATAATGTAAAAAATAGATCAGTTTAAATAAACATTATAATATTGTTTATTTAAAATAAAACAGCCGACTGCTCTTAAACAATTAACTGAACAGGAAGAAACAACTATAACTATATACTATAACTACATTATACTTGTACTGCAAGCCGCAGGAGGCGACATAGATAGGTACGTAGTTTTTGTAGATTTTTCTGTAATTTTTGTTCGTAATCGCCTGCACGTAGTAGGTACAACTTGCTTGATTTTTCTTTTCAGTATTTTTTATTATACAACAATTTAAATTTAATAATTATCAAGTATTTATTTTTAAAATCGATAATTTATTTTATTATATTAGTACCTAAGCAAAATTCTCTACCTACCACCCTCTTCAAATCAGTATAAAAACATTACTTCTATAAAGCAAAATACAGAAACAGCGTCGCACGAGACTTGAGCAATTAAACTCCGCAATTACACCGAGCAAGCGACTTCGGTTATTTTAATAATTTATGAAAAACCTAATCAATTTGCTTACAAAGTTACTTCCGTGTCTAATGAAGTCTGAATTTCCTTAATGAAACTTTAAAAGCAATCCCGGTCTCCATAAAAAAGACGAGGTTTAAAGTTTTCAGCCATTTGCGAGCAATATCGCGATATTATCGGTTCGTTGCAAAGCGCTGCATTTACATCAAAACTGCTGTTTGAAGACTACGATAAAACTTATCGTCAGTTTTGCTTGTAATTTAGATTTGCGATGCGAATTTTCCTTAATGTCTGCAAAACTTTGTTCATACTTTCTTACTAAAAGCAATTTATAGAAACGTATGCCACAGATATAAAAATAATATCGTGTGGCCCGTGGATAAAATAATAATAAACATATTTTTATATTAAGTAGACGTGAATTTGACTTTGACTTTGACTGTACGGTCATTGCGTCAATCAGGCACGCAGAGGATTTCGGATTCGATCGCCGGCCAGATAGACATCTACTCGATGAATTTACAATACTGTTATAGTTCTGGGTGTTGTAAATTCATATTTGTAGTCATGGCACACCTTGACAGAATAATAATCCTAGTATGGGACTATGAGTGAAGAAAGTGTTATAGATTAAAATTTATGTATATATCCTCATTAGATACAATTATATTAATCCACGAGTTTCGAGTCTCATGCTTAGAAACAGCAATAGAGACATTCAATGTATCGTAAATTCTCAAACAACACACTTAGGACCGCTCAACATGTGTGAATAACATATTACTATCATTAATATTTGTGCGTGGAATAGCGTCTTGAATCGTCACTTCTGGTCTTCCCGTGGATATCGTAGGAAACTAAGGGAAAAAATCCAGGATGAGATGCAACGTCTTCCTGCTTAACATCAAAACCTACTACGGTCCCCAAAGCACATGCCAAGTCCGGTGACTATTATCAAAATCCCCCATTATGCTAGGCTTATGTCCAGCCCAGCAACTAATCAGAAGAAAATTAACACCTACATCAATTGAAACGCCCGTTGCCAAATGTTGCGACTACTGGTTTAAACAATATAGCATAGCACGTAGCACCATTATATGGCAGAAAATTATGAAGGTATACCGATTGCCAGGGTTAGGCAACTGTTTAATTGCTTTTGTCTTCCTTCTCCATCTAATAAATTAACGTTATGCTTCTGCCACTTTTCATTTATTCTCATTTTAAAGCCCCAACGTTACGCAGTGAGTGAATGACCAGGCTTTTACTAAACAACAGTTCGCTCATCAAATTCTAATGGCAGTTCAGCAAATATCCAACTCGAGCGGACTACGAAGGCCAAAGCAATAAAACGTGCCAGAGTAATGAAGGTGCCAAGTTGCCTGTACCTTCATTAGCCGCCTCTATTCTATCCTGCTACTTTTAATTACTTCCTAACAAAATATTGAACTTGTCCAAAAATTCATTAAAAGCGCCCCCAACTTCCAATATGTGCCGCATTATATCCCTAACACACACGAAAGTAACTTACTTTAGAGTTACATTGTGTTTTGTAATTATATAATTAATTTATGTTGTTACAAAACACAATTAGGGTTTGCTTTACAGTTATCATTGATATAAACGTGCATATACGTATAAGGACACAGTATATACTTATTAAACTAGACAGAACTAGAATTTTGAAGATTTTGGCATTCTACTTTGCGGGAATATGAAGTCACTCGCCCACTGCAATTCGCCGATATACGATTTCCGAGAGAAGTAACAATGTAACAGGATTCATAACTTCTCTTCAGTTACTGATACCGAAATAATATGAAATATTGTAGGTGCAGTTGTGAATTACGAGAAGTAAATTCATTGGCACCACCTCCCTTTTATGTTTAGTAGAGCAAGAATGCCCGCAGTGCCTTATTTTATGTTGCTGTACACGCTCACAAAGCGTTCCAACATATTTATTAAGTTTTATATATAAAATACTTAAGTTTCTGTTTATTTAGAGCTCAAAAACAGTCATGTCTACACACGACAAAAGACAGTAATGGATTAATCGTGTTTATGATATTTGTATATATATATGAATGTAACTCGCGCTCCCTGTCTGTGTGTTTAAAATTAGGTAGCACCAAAACTATTGCATGGAATTCAATGGAATGTATTCATAGTACGTATCTTAACTTAACAATCTATCCACTCTACCAAAAGTTATTACAATTTAAAATCCGAAGTAACTTTTCTTACCGTGCCGTACGAATAAGTTTGTTGACGGGGGGAAACCTTCAAAAGGTACACTGAAGCTTTGGTATAGACTTCAGGTTATATGGGATTTGAACTCACTAAAACCCCCTCGGTGGCCTTCCTTAACGCTTGCATTAGGACCTCGGGATCTCCAATGGAACGCACCGGTGTCCCCTAATACGGCGCTCCTCACGGGCTCATCTCTTGGGGGACGTGTAACTGTCCCCCTGCACCTTCCAGTGTATACGACGCCATGCAGCCACACATGCCGCCGTGTTTCTCGGGGTTGCTGTCCGGGCGGTTCGAGCTCCCCCTCTAGCCGCCCGCAACCCCAGAAGCCCCCTTTTAGTTGCCTCTTACGGCAGGCAGGGGATACCGTTGCCATATCCAACTCCCCGGCTACAGGGGACGTCGTACGAATTACCTACGTACCTACGTGAACATAATAGTTCTAGATGGCTTTATTGTAGGTACAAACATCACTGATTCACGCATAGCTTCTAATACCAAATGTAGAACAATGTTCGCCTGGCCCGCTAGTGGGACAATGTAACTTGTATGCATGTTATGAGTAGGTATATTAACGTATGGTTAGCTCCGACTGAAGAGTGGCATTTACGAACTTTCTAATCGGATGCACCGATTTTGATTTGCTTACTCTTTATTTGAAAGGTAACTTGATTGCAATGTTTTTAATTATGATTATGTAAAGAAAATCTGTTTAGCTATTGATTTTATTACTAGTCGTAGTAAAATTATTGTCATTTTTAATCGCTGTCGAAGTATGTTTAATTTAAATTTTAGTTTTCATGCTATGAAATTAAAATACCAAACGAGCTTGTCCACATAATAATTGGCCACTCTCGCAAATGCACATGCAACGTCAAAAGGACTTAAGCCTGACATCTAACACAGTTGCGTAGCTACCCTTAGTAGGCACTAATTTGAAATGCCTTTTATGTGTCCCTTTGTTATCACGCCCTTCAAACAAGAACACAGTTGCACTTACACTGCAGTTACTAGGAATATAACTATATGTTTTTTTATCTTATGGAAATAGCAAACGAGCATGCAGCCCACCTGATGGTAAGTGGCCACTACCGCATATGGACATCTGTCCACCCTGACAACCCCAGATAAGATCACAGTCTCATCTGAGGTCGGCCACAGATGCGTTGCTATCTCTGAGGACTAAATAGGAAGGCCTCGAATAAGTATGTCTCCCTTACTACACCCTTCAAACCAGAACAAAGCAGCGCTTAACACTCCTGTTATCAGGCAGAAATAGGTGTGTCGGCGGTATCAACTGAGTTTAACCACGAAGAGTTCCACCGTCTTTATTTGTTAAAAATTTCATGAACCACAATAAACTATAATCATTTTTGTCCATCTTCATAAATACTACAAATAAAATGTTTTATCTCATAACAAAAAGTCGTTGTAAACGTGTCTCGTAAACGAAATGATCGTAAACTCGAAAATAATGCCATTTTTCTTGGATTTTTTCTCCCTTTATCAGGTCCAGTTATGAAATAGTCCTTAAACTAATAAAGTTCTGTCTAAAGCATCGAGATCTGAGGCAAGAACAAACTCAGTGGATATTATTAATGAACTTCAACGTAGCTCTTTTAATTTTGGCATTGACTTTCATTTTAATTATATATCATTATTTACTCTGTGTAATAATTCTAAAGGTAGTATAGAGCCATTCATGATCGACCACAGGGTAACCACAATTTGGAGATTAAGGTTGGAAACACAGTATGTGTTTCAACTTAGTCCTCAGGGGGAGCAACACGTCAACCTTAGATAGGACTCTGATCGTATTTGGGGTTGATTACAGATGTCCGAGGGCAGCAGTGGCCATTCCATCAGATGGACTGCATACTTGTCTGTAGTTCCAAATTACAAAAAAACTATATAATTAAATATAAAAAGAAACATATTTTAAAGGAGACATACATATTGACGCGCATACTTTAAACACCAACATTTGTGATTGAAAATATGTTACTTCGAAATTGTTCAGCTTTTCTTGGTAATAATATAGTAGCTTTAACGAATGAAGTAATAGAACACAATTTAAATTATGATATTCTAAGACGAGCACTAGTTTAATTTAGTTTTGTACCTAATTTAGTTGTGTACCTACTGAATATGCTTAATTCAGTAGGTACAAAACTAAATTAAGGTTTCTCGGGATATCTAACTTCTTTGCTGTCCGATAATAATATTTAAAATTAATAGAGTTGTACATGCCACAAAACTTAAGTACTTGTAAATTAATAGTTGACTTAATAGAGTTGAACAAGACTTAAGTATCCACATTTACACATAAAATCGCCTGCCGCTAACTGAAGCTCTTTATCTTGAGTTTCAATACATCCTACATATAAATAATACGTAGGTACATAGTCGAGTTCATACGTGACACGCAATTTTTCATGTTTTTGTAGATACTGCTCGTAAAGTTAATTGAAAACGTATAAAAAGTCACGACATCGTAATGTAACTTTTGTTTTAAGATAATAGAGATCTCGTATTAAAGTGGTGCTTGACAATAAGTGCTTAGAGTTGTTTTTGGGGGCGAAGTTTAGCGAAGAAACAAGATTATCTTCTCCAAACTGGTCGCCATGGTTACTAATCCGATAAAATGCGAGTAAAAAGATCTTAATAAGGGAGAATAAACTCAATTGTTATTTTGTGGAGAAGCTTTTATGTTACGGTTTATAATTTGTATATTTATAACCATTGCTAATTACGTTGATTTTTAGTTACATTACAATGAAATCTATTTTGTGTAATAAATAAAATAAACCTTAAAAGATGTTAAGAATAAACGAAATCGATGCAGATTTTCCAAAATGCCCAACGCGTGAATTCGAGTATACGATATAATAATTATTTAAAGAATTGTAAATTTGATCGTATCTGCTTGCACCTAACGATTTGTATAAGTCATCTTTAGTTTATTTAGTACAATAAAAATATAAAGAGATCGTAAAGTTTTCAAACAATTCAATAGCAAATTTTGTTTTACAAACATCCATCCTGAAACTCATCAGCTAAAATTTTCCACTGATTTGATGCACCACAACGTCATTTCGAGCGCGGCTAGCAGCCAGCAATCTGTTTAATTGCAGAACTGCCGGCCATACGTAATGGTTGCACATTATGGCCAGCCACACTACATGGCGAACGCACTGAGATTGATATGTTTATTTACATACGAGATATTCTAGCTTTACATGCAAATGTTCGTATATTTTCTATTGAAAGAAAACATTCAAAACATCTCCAAATAAACTTTTCATAATTACGCGAAGTAGGAACAATTTCTTACTATTTGCTATTCCAGTAAAAGCATCACGAAACGCTCGCCTACAGACTAAATTAAATTTGAATTAATTAATCATGATTAGCTAATCCGATAGCTATTTGTCCACAAAACATTTTTACCCACGAAGCTCATAGTCAACAACGGTGCTAACGGAGTATTTGATGCTTCATTCTGAAATCCTCCATATTTGAGGAGAAGTCAAACGTC
>DWPW01000860.1:0-10305 GCA_018252015.1 Astraptes brevicauda | reverse complement strand
CTGTAAAATACATTCTAGACAATGGGCTAAAGTAAAATTGGAAATGTTTTGTATTTCCAATAACGACCAAATGTAAGTCTAAAGGGGTTAAAAAATACCGTGGCTCACGGAAATCTCGTAGATCGGTCACGGATTCGATTCCATCGATGCCTAAGGGTTGCCGTTAAAATATGTTGCCAATCGATATAACGAATCGGCAATACAGATGAATGAGCACGGCGGAACCATTATTATTATAAGTAGGTATAACTGGAGATATGGAGTATTTTTTCAACCCTGCTTTTCACACAAGTAGGTCTGCTCCTTGTGTGAAAAGTTTTTATAAATACCTTTATATAACTCTTGGGCTTACATGTGCGAATATTTATTTTTTACCTTTAAATATGAAAAAATAAGTATTTTTGAATACGTAATACGTATTTTTGAATAATAAGTATTACTGAAGTTATAGGGCATTTATTTAAGTACATAAATGCCCTGTAATTTCAGTTAGCTATGAATGAGACTGGAGGGCACCATAAGAGTACCTACTACCTAAGTAAGTGTTTTTTTCGCTAGTTGTTTTGACATGCACTCAGCAAAAAGTGGTCATCAAACCAAACGAATCTAAACACTTACGTATATTTCACAAAACTTACAAATCATAAATCAAATCAAATCAAAAATCTTTTATTCCAAGTAGATCCTTTACATAATTCTTTTTGGACATCAATTTTAATTAAATTACCACCACTTCGCTAGTTATCGAGAAAAAGCGATGAAAGAAACTCCATAACACATATCTTTTAAAAATAGAATTCATTTACAATTTTTAACTTATGCTACTAGAGCATGTGGAGCTAAAGTTACATCAGACCACACAGTTATCAAATAATCACTAGTTTTAAAGTACGTTTTTTTACACAGCATTTGTTTAATGAACAGTTTAAACTTTCTGTCTGTGAGATTCAAGATATGGCCGATGAAATATATTTAATCCTAGTGAGTTTTATCTATGTTACATATACATAAGTAAAACTCACTAGGCGACAGTTTGGCAAGGTACATTCCCATTATGTTCGTGACTACGTCACCGGCGTCCGATGAGATAAAGTTAGCCGGTCTTAAATTTCACCCTATATACATACGATCCTAATACATGTGGTGCTTAATTCGTGTGCCTTACCCAGTTTGCCGTTCCCAGCGCCTTAATGAGGCCTTATTTAAGGCGACTCACGTGCCGCCCCTATTAATCTATAGACTCTTTGATAGAGGGGTCTTGATGAATAACGCTAAACTCTACATACTATTATTCTCAACAAAATGTAGAGCACAGCGAATATTTAATACTCTATTCAATACAAAATTCACCTCGCTATTCGATGAATAAATTGTCCCTTTAAAGTAATGTCTTTCTAGACCGTACCTTATTTATGGAGGTACCAAATGAAATAACGGAATGAATAAAAACATTTCAAGCGGAAACATTTCGGATGTACAAAGTTTTATGTGTCCTGCGCGTTATATTTTTACTACTTTTCTTATAGAAAGTATACAAAGATGTTGTTTTTTATTAAGAACAGTAAATATGTATACCATTTTAGGTATAACAATTTTGAACAACTCAATGTTATGCTGTTTTGGTTTTAAAGGCTTGTGACAAAATTCACATATATTTACAAAATATTTCAAATTAATTCTCAGAAGTAACAATAGCTTTACAACTTGAGTTATTTGAGCCAATAATGGACCTTCGTGCATTTAAGTAACCAATTGCCATCGAGTGATATTAATCATCATCAAGATGATCACATCATCCTCATCATCACATCATCCTCATTTCAATCACCCTCGCAAAGATAAATCAAATTTCATTGCAAAAAAACAATAACTTATTATTATAGAGTTATTATTATTATGATAATCGAGTAACTAGTATATATTATACTATACTATACTATACTCAATACTTAACTTAAAAGGTCTGTCAAGAGAAAAAATATACATTCAGAAGAATTTTCTGCCTATTTTTCAATTCGTTCGGACGTTAGGTTTTCTCATACCAGAACCCAGCTGCAAGTCCAAAACACGTTTCAAAATGATATAAGTAAAAATTAAAAGACACACAAAGAATATTCTTTGTAAGCGAGTCTCATTAATTTTGTAGCCCATTATTAAATCTTTTGATAAACTCCTATACGGGCTTGAAATTACCCTAACACAATACTGTCTGCACCTTAACTGGTACAATAGTTGTTCACAATAAACTTGCTGAATATGCAAATTTACAAAGCTTTCTTACAAAGCAGTTATTAAATTCTTTACTTGAATTTTGTTAACGTTTTATATTAGACATATTTCTTTTATTTAGTAAGGTCTAAATTGCGTTTTATTGCGGTTGTTAAGTTTAGTAGATAGTTTAGGAATAACCACCTATGGTAGGTGGTCACTGCCGCCCGTGGATAATTGGATCTGGATAATTAACCCCAGATAAGACCATAATCCTACTTGATACCGGCAACGGATGCGTTGCTATCCCTGAGAAGTAAGTTGGAATGCCTCCGATAAGTATGTCTTCCTACCGAACCCTTTAGACCAGACCACAGCAACGCTTAACACTGCTGTTATAAGACAGAAATAGGTGTGGCAGTGGTGCCGCTGGAGTCGAACCACGAAGGGTTCTACCGCTTTAAACTTTAGACGTGTTAAGAAATACTGATGTCGTACTGGACTATAGCCGAAAGCCTTCTCATGTTGAGAGGAAACCCTTGTCCAACTATGAAACAATAAAAGTTGATGATGAAAATACGTTTAATACCTAGAAATAGCAAACATTTTATATGTCCCTGATAATAAACATTTTACCAAATAATATTCTGGTACAATGAAATATATGAATTGAGTCTATAGAAAATGTACACACAATATTTTCAGATGTCATCGTAAGAACAGAATCATCCCTAAGTTAACCGAAGATGAAATAAACATGCCTCCTCCCCCAATATCTCGGCTCAGAAACTAATTTATACGTGGGCACAGATTCACTGCGGCCGTCGACAGCATAACTTCAGACAGTTTATTGATTCTTGCTTATATCTAGGGTTG
This sequence comes from Astraptes brevicauda, assembly GCA_018252015.1. NCBI lineage: Eukaryota > Metazoa > Arthropoda > Insecta > Lepidoptera > Hesperiidae > Astraptes > Astraptes brevicauda. The sequence goes on along the minus strand of DWPW01000860.1, from coordinate 7,221 downwards.
TGAAATCCTGAAATGCCCTGGAGTCTACTATGTAAAGATATGCTAAGTAAATAAGTCCGGTCGAAACAGTGTAGAGCCAAGCTGAGTACATTTCATTTTGGTGATTCTTTTTTGTAAAGGTGAAATTAAGTACTGAACTGTAAATTTTCTGTTACGCATTAAATTGAAATCATTCAATGAGCATCAGATAACTTGCAACTCAAAAGATTTATGAAGTGATAAGTTATTTTAACAAATATGTAAGTTATAAAGTAATAGGCATGATGACGGATTTCCAAATCTCGTCTATACTGTAGTTGGTACACATCTACAATTTCTTAGAATAACATTATTTCAGAGTTAAATTGTATTTTGTAATAATAGTATGTTTTCTACCTATTTTGATTAAACGCAAAAACGTGTCACGTCAATTGTGACGTCATCAACGGATGACGATTTGCATAGAAAAGTTCAAGCGATAGAGTATGAGTGTAGTGAAACATGACGTCATGTCACTCTGATTAGCGTTTTAGGAAACATGGCCGACAGCAATATTATGTAGTTTAATTTTATTGAAAATGTTATAGATTATTTTCAAATTTGGTAACTATTTAGAGTCCGTCCGATCTTTTTTTTCAAAATAATATTATAAAGTTAAACCACGGCTTAGCAACAAACGATTCAAATCTATTTTAATAAAACTTATTTTCAGAAATTGTAGAAGCTTTACTGTATGCAGGGGCGAGAACAAAATTTATAGTGTCCGGTGTAAAAAACGATGTACAAACTTTCCTAAACGCCTAATTACGTCTGTTCTCTCTACATATCATTACATAAGCGTACCTTGGCTTTTTACTCTTTTGTATAAAAACATGTAATTAAACTTCTCTGCCATCCCTACGTCAGCGGGGAGTGCCGAGGGCTGACCCTTTTCATTTCCTATCCCACTTATTTTTATTTATATTGGGGGTTGATTCTTCAGTTTGTTTGTGACTCCATCGCGCGACAGCATCCTTTGTTATCTTTTAGGAACGCTTGAAGAGATGCAATTGGGAAATGACAAAAGATTTTGGCTGAAGCACCGTCGCGCGGAAGATTACATGTTTTTGCTTCTACTCTCCATCTTTAGGAATTTTAAGAGGTCATTATCTAATACTTAGTACCTATTATAACCTATTAGGTGCATATGTAATTAACCAACAGATGATATTTAAGTCCCAAGGTCGGTCGCAACAGAGTTGCTACTTTTGAAGATTAAGTAGGAATGCCCTGTGTGTTTCCCTCAACACGCCTCTTAAAACCCATTAGTACTTGACACTGCCATTTATGACAATGGTGCCAAGGGAATAGTTCACAAAGAGTCCGAAAAATACTTCTAGTAACTTTTAAATAATAATAATAACGCTTTCTGTGTAGAAAGCGTTATTATTATTGAGTACAATGAAACACATAAAATGAAACAATAGTAATTGTGGGTGTCCCACAGTAGGATCTTCTTCTATGCCATGGGTGCCATAGAAACACACAAGACAAATACAAAAACACCCAGACCCAGAACAGAAATCTAAATTCATCATTCAGATATCTGTCTGGCTGGGGATCGAACCCGGGACCCGCGCGTCAGACCACGGTATGGTGACCGCTCCACCATGCGGATCGTAATCGTTAATTATCTTTTTATCCGATTCTAGTCGTATTTATTAAATAAAGTACTAATCTCAATAAAGTTCAATTTTACGTTTTACAATTTTAGTTCACTCACAGCCTTGTTAGCTCAATTTTTTGTCGCTATCTGCACTTTTCTGTTTCTATGAGAACAATTACTGTTAAACAATTTGAATGAGTACACGCTTACGTTCTCAGTTTATCTTGACCCAGATAACATCATTTAATAATAATTCTTAAGGTGCACACTATTATTAATAGCTGTGTTCCTTATACCTACTTATTATATTGTCTCATCATTTTAATAATTATATTATCATTTATTTTACTGTCTAACTGTGTGTGTCTAAATGTGTAATGTAAGTCGCGCTCCCTGTGTGTGTGTTTCAAATTAGGTAGCACCAAAACTAATGAATGGAATTTAATTCAGATATTCTCTTAGTACGTATCTTAACTTAACCTTTAGGCTATATATCAATAAAATCTATCCACTCTATCAAAAGTTATTACAATTTAAAATCCGAAGTAACTTTTCTTACCATACGAATTACCTACGTACCTACGTGAACATGATAGTTCTACCGAAGTGGACTAGATGGCGTTATTGTGGGTACAAACATCACCTGACTCACGGGCAGATTTTAATACCAAATGGCAACGTTCGCCTGGTCAGATAGTAAGCAATAAGAACATAAGAGTTTATTTTGAAGTGAGAATGCGTGGTGGCACCTGGTACAGACTGGGACAGTAGGAAAAAGGGAGGCGATTTTAATTAAAATCTTAATCACGTGAGTGGATCTCAGCACAGCTAGTAGCTATTGGAGAAGTAACTATCATAAAGAACATGTGACACTGAGTGACTTTGAGATTACCTATGCAGCTTACAAAGCACCGTAAGACGTATGCCATAAGATCTTACTTTTTTGTTGATGGCGGGGATACCTTTAAAAGGTACACCGAAGCCTTGGAAGAGACTCCAGGTTTTGTGGGATTTCTACCCACTAAAACTCCTTCGGTGGCCTCCCTCGGCGTTTGTAGGTAGACTCCGGGATCTCCAATGGAACGCACTGGTGCCCCCTAGTGCGGCGCCCCTCACGGGCTCATCTCTTGAGGTACGTGCAGCTGTCCCCACCTTCCTGTGTCTACGAAGTCATGCAGCCACACATGCCGCTGTCCTTCTCGGGATTACTGTCTGGGCGGTTCGAGCTCCCACTCTAGCCGCCCGCAACCCCAGAAGCCACCTTTTAGTTGCTTCTCACGACAGATAGGGCATACCTTAGCCGAATTCCACTCCCCAGCTACAGGGGACACGCGATAAGACCTGATAAGACATAAGTCATCTCTGATAATCAATTTACAAGCACAATCTTGTACTTCAGACAGTTCTCATGCGTATAAAACCTGCGAGAGTTGTAATTTAATACTTTTGCCCTTACTAATGGTTTTTAAAAAAACCAATAAATTACATGTAATGCCAAACAAGGTAAAGTAGCTACATTACAAAAACTTTTCAAATTATTCGAGTAGTTAACGTTTTAATGCGATTTGCCACTAATGGCCAGTAAGTTAGCCACATTACGAAACAAATTGCATACTTGTGCACATTAAGCTTTTTGCGACATTTCTTAAGATAACTTCATTTGACTAATGGTTTCCTGAATGACGTCAGGGGCATTAAGTTTTTTTCGCCACTAAAGACCAAAATGGCGGACCACCTGATGGGAATTTCAAATCAATATGTAACGGTTTGAACATTCCCCTTTCATATATTCCTATATTGTGGAGTGCCGTGAACAGACACTAGGACGGATGAACATATTCTCATAACCATAGTGTCATCTACTTATATATCATATAAATATATATATACATTTACCAATTAAATCAATATGTAATTGATGAAGACAGATTTACTAATACTCCGATGTGTTCAATCCTTTAAAAAATGTGTTTCTGCCATTTAGGATATCCATTGCGACATTGCCCGGGCAGGCATCGAACTTGGAACACTGTGTGGTAAACCATTATGACGGTGCTGCGTTATATGTGTTTTTATTGCGCGGGAACAAGTTAAGAATTTTACTCGAAGACATTTTTGAAAACTAGGTTTCATTGCATCATTTGTTGTGCTTTTGCAACTTTATAGTTTAAGCAGTTTATCTCGCGAACCTGCCAAGAAGGTGGCTTGAATTGGAATATGTGCCAAGTTTTCAATAACGGTTCCAACTGGGCTAGTTATGTAGGTACACGTTTAGATTATGCTAGCGATTTTAGATTATTTAGTCATTTTAAAACTAGAAAAACATTTGTTGAGACAAGTAGTTGAAGCTATTAATTAAAATTAATGAAATTAAGAGCTAAGTTAAGTGAGTGGTCACCACCAGATAAAAAGCTGCCCTCAAATAAGTCTGAAGTCTGAGATCGGCTGATTTCAGGATGAGAAACATATCCGAAGGGGTCCAACTTGGGAGGAAGAACTTCTCGTGCGTTTCTCTTGATCTTTAAATTCGAAGTTGGCAGTAGTAGAGCCCTTTGTATTCCGACCTCGGAGCCACCACCACACCTATTTCTGCCTTATAACAACGGTGTTCAACGCTGCTGTGTTTTGGTTTAAAGGGTTTGGTAAAAAAGGCATTCATATCAGAGGCGTTCCAACTTAGTCCTCATGGGTGGCAATGCATCTGTGACCTGCCTTAGACGGGACTCCTAAACTTATCTGGGGTTGATCACAGGTGTCCATGGGCGGCAGTGTCACGTACCATCAGGCGCACTGCAAGCTTATTTGCTACCACCATATTATAAAAAAACTGTTGTTACAAAAGAGGAACCATGTAGTAACAGCGTCTGTGAAATCGAACAAATAAAATATATAATTATAGTAAGAAATAATTACATGAACAAGCACATGCCCAGAACAAAAGCTTTATCCCAGATAAAATTTTAATTGGATTTCAAACATTTCAGTTCTGTTGTTAATCAATAAGAAATCCCCCTTTTATGAAAATAAAACCGTGACGATATCAAATTCAATCATTTAGCATAAGCGTAGCTGTCGGCGAGGGTCACGGATCCCGACCTACAATATAATCCCTACAACAAAAAACTAAAGGGGCGGGCAATGGCCCTGGGCACCCGTGTCTAATTTGGATAATACGATGAAATCACAGCTTGATGTCGTCCGCCACAATCAAAGTACCTAGTTATTGAAAGTACCTACTGTTTGGATATTGCTTTACATGTAAAACTTAATGAGATTGTAGTTTGATTGAGTCCACATGAAGATATTTACCTCAACTCCAGAGGCGTCATATCCATTGATGGTACCTCTCATAATGGATAAAAGTTTAAATCAGCATAATAATAAAGCTTTTATTTATCTTTAACTAAAATATGTATAACAAAAAATATAGAAAAATATTAAAACAAAAAAATAATAAGTTTCTTCCTCTGATTATTTTTTCAAATTAACAAAACTATAAAGATAACTTTAAATAATCAGTTGTTGTTTCGAGAAAATTGACAAGTTCAGTACACAGATAGAAAATACAGTCGAATTGAGAACCTCTCCCTTTTTTGAAGTCAGTCAAACTAACAGTCAATTTTATCGATGAGTTTTTATAATTACATGCCAACCGTAATATGAAAATAGACGCACAAAGCAAATTGTAACGTAGAAAATTAAAAGGAAAAATAATAATGAACGAAAATTAAATAAAGACAGTGGCGCCGCATCGCACCACGACTTCCATATTCAAATCCGTTCGATCTATTTTTTACTCGATACAAAAGCCAGCAAGCAACATTGTACCAAAAGTTGTTCATTGGAGCCTATAGCGCTGAATGAATAAGCATTGTCGGGCTGCCTACGGTGCTGCTTCGAGATGAATGGCGACGCAATACAATACCACGTATAAATCATGCCGAGACCGCAGGATACTTCAATAAGAAATGTATGGTAATTGTTCGTTAAAAGAATGGATATTTCTTTATCATCTATGGCCGATTGACTTCTTTATGGACGATGATTACATGTTTGCAAAGACAGTTGACATTTAAGGATGTAGCCGTTGTAATATTGATGACTGGAATTATCGTGCTAAACAAATGTTTAATTATTCAATAGATGATTGACTTACATAGTCTCCATACAAAAATACGTCTGGTGTGAGCGCTGTCTTATTTTCTTTATGTTATGGAAATATCAAACGAGCATGCAGCCCATCTGATGGTAAATGGCCACTGCCGCCCATGGGCATCTGCAATCAACCTTAGACAAGATCACAGTCCCCACTGAAGTCGGCTACTGATTCGTTGCTACCCCTGAGGACTAAGTTGGAACGCCTCGAATAAGTATGTCTCCTTTACCACCCCCTTCAAACTAGAACACAGCAGCGCTTAACACTACAGTTATTAGGCATAAATAGATGTGGCAGTGGTGTCGCCGGAGCCTAGCCACAAAGGCTTCCACCACCTTGAATATCTTTGTCTATTTAACAATAGGTACTTGGGCTTACTGAAATACATTAATCAAGTGAATCTAAATGTATAAAATTTTCGACAAATATTCTATAAATAACACAAATAACATAAAAAAAAAAAGTATTTTTAAATAAATTCCCTGGCAAATAGATAAACTAAACAAAACCTATTATAAACTTCAGAATAAAAGCAATGACAATACGTTCCCAAGTTTAATTATCGTCCTGGATATAATTTTTATATGCTCTTTTGGGTCTGGATGTTATTTCCATTATCTTTGTGTTCATAGCTCAATAACACAATCAAACCTACATTTCTAGAGACCGTTTTATGTTTACTCAATTAAGATTAGTGACAAAAAATAAAAGTTATTCGTTGAATAACTGAAAACCTAAGAAAAAGTCTTGGTCCTCCGAGCCGGATTTCAATTATAAATGCCGTGAAAAAGTTCTGTTAAGAAAAGTTACACAAGTCATACACAATGAGTCTCACAAGTACTCGATAAGATTTACCCCCGACTGGCCTGCATGAAAGCCATTGTGGTTTTGTGGGGGTTGCTACGGGGGGATGTGAATGTACAATGCTGAGACGTCATTTATTCTTCAGATCCAAGTTTTGTACGAAACCCCGGCTTGATGTGTATTGTCTTGGTACGATTGTTTTCAAAAGCCTACTGGTGGTCCAATAGCGAAGAAAATGTGAAATGAGAAATTCACATTGTACTATTTAAAACACTTGTACGATCGAAATGTAATTAAATCAAGTAAAACTACTAGTTCAATTCAAGATTTGTAATGTAGATGGAATGATTTTCATACCAGTTGATCAAAGGCTTTCAATTTACAATACTTAACACTCTGTATATCGTTCCCATTGAGACACTAAAATGCGAGACGAAATCAATATTTACTATTTAGATAAATATCAAGGTATCAAGATATCATAGTCTAGTATCAAGTTCCATCCTCGGCTAGCCATCTCTCTCGTGGAACTATGCGACAAATTTCTTTTTTTGTTTATGTTACGGAAATAGCAAACGAGCATGCAGCCCATCTGATGTTAAATGGCCACTGTCGCCCATGGACATCTGTAGTCAAC
>DWPW01000859.1:0-10307 GCA_018252015.1 Astraptes brevicauda | reverse complement strand
TATTATAAGTCAACATGAAATTATGTAACAGACGTAAGCGCGTCATTACCGGAAATTATATTGCACTACTTTGATGAAAGGCTTCAAATGATTAAATAATTCGCCTGTCTTAGTTTTTTGGATCTGAAATTTGGGTTGACTAAAAATATATATCGTACGCTTATGATGTACTTGTTGATAGAATTAGTGGTTGCATAAAAATTTATCAAGGCTTCACAACTTACCTATAATTATATGACAAAGTTTACAGTCTCTTCTTCATTTTACAAAATTATTAACAAGTATTGTAGCGCCTTGACAGGCTTATTTGACGAAAAGGGTTGTTTGAACTGGGTAAGTACTAAGTTAACCACACTGTAATACAAATACATCATGAATGTTAAAGTGTATGGCAAGTCTGTTAAACAAACCTCGTTGTGCACACTTTCTATTTCTAATACATACATGACATTTATCAAAGTAATTAATCACTTATAGCCGTTTATAAAAGATTACGATGTTATTTTCTGCGAATTAAACTTTAAAAAAACATTTGTACAAGTTAAATGCAAAAGTATACTTTCTACAGTTACAAGACACCAATATATTTTTCTTTATATGTTAGATTCAATATCTCTAAAATAGTCATGGAATATTTCTAATACTGTATATTATTGACGAAAACATTACTTAACGTATTTATTAAATAAGTAGGTAGGTATATATTATAGTCGTTTTGGAATGATAAGTATAAATGCATTAATTGTCATATTTAATTTAGACTAGAACCAATGAGATAAATATTTTTTGACATATAGGTACATTAGATTACAACTAACACTCTATAAAAGTTTTGGCAGACCTAACAAATAATATTGCATAACACATATTTTAAGCTTTAGTGCTAATCAAATAACAATAATAACATTCAAGTTAGTAAATGCAATAACATATTATTCACATAAATATATTAAACATGTGACATCTTGGGGAAGTCACTATTACTATCTAATATTTGTCATGAACGTAGCTTTGTAAACAAGCATGGTGCAGGATGGCATAGTAAATAAGGAAAATAACGCTATTTAGGCTGTTTCATTTTTGTTCACTCGAAGAGTGAGTACCGAGATATAATAGGTAAAATGTATATAATATAATACCAGTGTCATTCGGCACATAATGTCAATGCTATTAATTAAGCAAGAAAAAACATCATGTTGATTCCCTTATACAATTCTCTGTCGTTCAATTACTGAGATCGGAATATTCATTATGTCCTGTCAACATCTTTAAATATGTTGTATATCACACGATGATAACACCTTTTCACCAAGCACAAAACAGATAACAAAAAATCAATGACTTTTTTTTCTATCTGTCTGTTTGTTCGGGCTGGTCTCTGAAGTGACTGCAACGATTATAACAAGATCTGCACTAACAGATAGCTGATGACCTAACGTTGTACGAAGTAAGATAAGCTACTTTTATTCCGGTTCCTCGCATTGAAAGAAAACCCATTTGTGCCGCCATTGTCTACGCTGTCTAGTACCATCTGTCCTCTTGGGAAAAACGTTATTTGTCAAAGAGAGATCTTTCGCCAGGCTAAGTGAACATGCCTGGGGAGCGGTCGTGCTTCGACAATTGTATATATGTAATAATATAATCATGAGAAAACTTCGATAGCGTGATTCAGAAATACCAGTGACGCCATCTCTTGACGAGTTGAGGGAAGCCGCCATAGTTACTTGGGTTAAATGTATCCCTTTAAATAAATAAACGGACAAGGTATGACAATGCAAAACTGAGATGAGCTCCTTTTGAAATTAATGTAGAGGTGCAACATGTAACAACTTATGTGGAAACCTGAGTAAAAATAACATGATTCCTTATTTGTAGGTATCTGTAGGTCCGGGACCAAAATAGGACTGCTGTATACCCTGCCTGTAGTAAGAGGTAACTAAAACCCCCGTTTTTAGTGTGGTAGAAATCCTACATAATTCGGCGTCACTGTCACGGCGTCGTGTACCTTAGAAAGGTTTCCCCCTCGTCAAAAAAAAAAAGGTATAAACTAGAAGTCTGGAAATCACCTTCTCTTCACAGGGTTCATTCGTATCAAGCAGTCTATATTTGGTCGAGCGGTAGGGTGTCGACTTCTCCCATCTCGGAACACATCTCGTCGTTGCTGGTGTATGTGAGCACGAACTTCAGGCTGACGGGAGTCGCCGGCGGCCGCGCCACTAGCATCATCTGCGGACGACGGAACGAGAAATTATCAAATCATATGAACGCTCTGATATTAATGCTTTGTTATCAATCAGCTGTAAAATTTGCTTCTGTCGCTATTTGTATATAGATGTAAATGTGATTCTATCACGCACTAGTTATTATGCACTATATAACAAAAGTTACAATGATGTTGAGCGCACATAGTATAAGGAGATTAGCAATGTTTATACACAAATAATAATTAAATCGCGTAAATAATGGCAATAGACATCGCTTTACAAAATAGTTACACTGTGCTATGCGTTTAACCCAGATTAATCAATAATAGATAAATACAATAAAATTAAAGTTTAATATTAAATGTAAGCACTAATTATCTTAATTAATGTCACCAGCTCATTAATCACCTGCGTAAGCGCGGGCGGCGGCAGGAAGGGGTTGTAGGCGGGCAGCGCCGCCGCCGACGGCGTCAGCAGCCGCACCTTGCAGCTCTGCAAACACTCTTGTATTAGTCTTACTTACATAAATATTATCTTACTGTATAATTTACAATGTCACTGGGCAATGGCCACACGCAAGCACTCGACAAGTTCAACGCCGTGGACTCGAGACACGGGTCAATTTTCTCAGTTTAAGCCCATCCAAGATATGGCAATGTTTTAAAAATAGGAAGCCGTTCAAAGTCTAAAATATGACTATATACAGTGAATATGAATATGACAATGTACAGATATGGGAAACATTTATAAAGATTACATGAATGAATACTGAAAACAACAAATCATATCTTACCTTTGGTACAACAGCTTGAAATTTATAGTCGGTGATAGGAAAGCTGCTTTTGCTTGTTGTTGAAACAACAATCACATTGACATCGGGCCTCGGTTTATTTTTGCAGAAATGTAGTACAACTGACAGCCCCCCTTGCTCCTCGAAGGCAATTACTGATGGTACGGTGCTAGGTTGCACGCTCTGCAGAGTTATAAAGATGTCTGTCAGGGACTTGACTTCATTCTTCATTTGATTGCTTTTAGAGTCCGGTGACTTGTTCTTGAGTAAGGACTCAATTGGATCTTTGTTGAGTGGGCTTTGAGTGTTCTTAGGTTTGGTTTGTCCCACCGGAACTCCCAAGTCTAACATATCCATAAGGCCGTTGGTTTTAGCGGTATTGTTAGTGGATGATGCAGCATTAATGCTTATGTCCACCATGACATCATCATTAGTAGCTGCTTTAGATGTTTGTGCAACAGATACTGGTTTCAATGTCTCAGTAGCTGGCTTGTTGAAGAAGTCCAAGTCAAAAAATGCTCCATTAGAAGATGGTTGTGAGTTAGAGGGATTGTGTTTTGGAGAAGTCTTCTCCAGAGCATTCATTGGTATTTTCTTTCCAGGTTTTCTGAAATAGTAATAACATTATTATTCTTTGCTCTACTCAAGTCCATTGCTGGACATAACCATAATGAAATAGTACAAGTTATATAACATGTATATTTAGTAGAAGACAGACAATCGCAAAAGTTATCCGTGTTTTGAATTAAAAAAATGTTAGATGAAATACTTTTAATGCACTACAAATTGAAATGCATTGTTTTTTATATAGTGTATAACATATTGGTTATCACACCCATTGAAGCTCTCAGCCCGTTTGGCATTTTCAGGTAAAGCTTGCTTCAACAGCTGCTCCCCAAGTGAGTCCAGTTCATCCCATCCTTCAGCTTTCATTTCTTTTTCCAATGGCAATAATTCTTCATCTGTAATTATATGAGAAAATTTAAAAACCATACATAATTTTCAACTTATTGTCTAATGTTTATAAGAACTAGGAGCAATGATCTGAAGAAAAGAGCAGAAGGCGCAGGTCGGAATGTTAGAATCCATCAAGCCGTTTAAAGAGTGTGCCAAAGAAATGGGCATACATATATATGGACGAAAAACATTAATACAAGTAATTACTTTGCAATTTGACAAAAATGTCACACATCGAAAAATGTTAATTTCAAAACTATTGGCGGCAGAAGCCCACAACGACATATGCGTGTCTCTCGCGCTTCACCATCTCTATCGCGATCGTTTACAATCGTCACATTTCGATAAACTTTTCCACTTGCTAGTAACATTTGGCTTCAGCAGAAATTTCGACCCAATTTTGCCGAAAACTTTGCCGAAAGGTTTGCAAGTCCAAGATTTCAAATAAGATTGATTTTTTGGCCGAAGCTGGACCATGGCGAAACTTTGGTTGCACATTAGAGCCATAAATTAATAAATTTCGTGAATGTAGCAAAAATAATAGAGCTTGAATAAGAAATGCAATATTTTTATGAAAAATGTTATATAGATGTAACTTACTATTATGCTTACTGGTCTCCATTAAGTTTTGTGGCATTGGTTTCAAGAGCTCCACAATGGCACAGGAAAGGGTTCGCTGGTCATATATTCCCAATTCCTCCAGAACATTTTTGGCTTTCCTTGAGCCCTCTGTATCATCCTTGCCACTCATGGCTCCAGCAAAATCCAGTAAACTGGGTTGCCCTAATTTCTCCCGTCGCTTCTTGTCAATAATACGCAAGTCATATTTTTCTATAACATCATCTAATACATCACCCGCGAGCAAAATCTGATCTGTAATTAGAATGAGGTGATATAATTTTTCAGGAACTTTTAAATCGCTACTTACTAGTTATTAGATCTTTATTAAAATACTCATGGTAGGTGAAATTATAATACATTTTTCACCACCCTTACACTTAGATTTTCTCTATTATGACATTGTAATGCTAACACACTCTTTGCTTCTTATTTATCAATTTATTGTAGAACTAATACCAATATCTTTTTATGAAAATGTTATAATAATGATAATTGTTTAGTTAGGTGCATACTAGTCATATAATTATATTCCATCTAATCGTTCCATCGATTTGTTCTGTTAGGATTCGAAAAAGGATAATTGTTTTACAAAGCAGATTATTTACTGAGAATGGAAGCCTGCGTGTTGCCGTAAGCCATTCGTTCCAGTATTGGCCTGTACTTGGTGCAGGTGGCGTACAGTTCCTCCATGAGCTGCTCCTCTTCGGGCGACGCGTCGTACGCGTGGTCCAGCATGTCCTGCAGCAGCTCCGCACTATCTAGCGCAGCACCTACTTCCTTAGCGCGGCGACTGTTTGCTTCATTCCTGCGTTCCTCCTGTCATAAGACAAAACGTACCTTTTGATTGATGAAAATCTAACAATAGAATAGGATAGAATAGGATTAAAATACCTCAAATCTAAATCTATATTAATCGTTAATATAGTATCAACAAAAGTACAAGGAGCATTTTAGTCCTTACTATAAGAAGGGTCTTTTTAAAAAATATCACTGGAAATTTCTATGGCTCTGTATAAAATTAATGTTAAATTAGTAGGTTTTTGAAGATTAACATTTATTCACAATAATTTAAAAATGAATGCCTTACCTCTCGAACCATAGTTTTGATAAGCTTATTAGCATGTTGCAAGTCCTCCGGCTTCTTGCTTTGGAGTAGTTTCTGTAGGAGTTTTGATTTCTCCTCATCTTCAAAAACAGCACTCTTTGCCCGTGGTCGTGAAACAACAGGGGGATCCTCTGGAGGCAGGGGAGGTGGGGTCCCCGTAATGACCCCTTGATTTTTAAGCATGTCGAAAGCAACTTTAAATTTAGATTCGGAAGGATATTCAATAGACCAGGCATGTAAGAGCTGAAGCACCTGTAATGTTACAAAATACTATTTTACCGTTGAGCTTTTACCTATAAATATTAGTTATATTATGAAAACATACTCTTGTGCGGACTTCCGCTGAGGTTCTATCAGCGTAGTACTTTGGAGAAACAAGCTTGATCATTTCGTTGAGGAACCGGAATTTTCCTATTTCGGCATGAAAACTCGCGTCGCACCGGCGCATGCAGCGATCTAGCATAACGAGCGCGAGCATTGCTTCTTGCGAATTGAGAGACTGCATTCGTGCGGCGAGCGCCTGGGCGGCCAGCAGCGGCCCGTCGGCAGCGTCGCGCATCACTGTGCAGAATGCTTCCACCGCCGCATCGTCGGGTTGCGGTAAGGATTCATGTGTCGCTTTTACTAAAAAAATATATTCACCAAATACACTCTCATAAATCGACCCAATTCTTATTGGATTGATCGCAATTGAAAGAATAAGACTTTAAACTTACATATCAGGGCTTCTAGGCTCGTTAGTGTGACGTTCATTTTTACGATTCACCTTAATAATCAATTAATAACTCAATTATTGATTCATTAGTATCCTATTCAGATGACATGTGTTTGTTTGGCGATAATATTGATAAATTTGACTTTTGTGTTCTCTAGTGCAGCTGTTTGCTCCGTTCATAACATGTCACAATCACAACTTTATAATTTCATTTATTCATAACAAGGACTGCCTTAATATTTTTGTGTAACAGGATTTTTTTTCAATATAATCGAAATATTACACAAACACTCGTTTATTTCAGTTATTTCCACTAAAAAGTCAAAAAAATACGAAATAATGATCGACCTCGACTGAGGGAGGAAAGTTTTTGACGTTTTTCACTTACATCGGATGCAAATATTTTGGCTCTAATACAAACTATTTAAAACCGATTAAATAAAAAATCAAGTTATTTGTATTGAGCGTTGCAAAATAGTAATAAAATGAGAAACAAAGAACATTAATTTTAAACACGTTTCTTAAAATCTAAATAAACTTAATAGGCTACTTATACAGGGTGGCCAAAAAGTCGTGGATCAAACGCAACTAGGGGTTAGATGGGGTCATCAGTAGCTAAAAATTGTTCTACGGGAGGTCCATAAGCTTAACGCCTGCAGAGTTATAATTTATTTTGTGTTTTTATGAGAAAATTTACTTTTTTTACTAATTTTTATTAAAATTCGAAAAATTCTACATTCTGTATCTTTTTCATACTTGACACTATGGACCTCCCGTAAAACAATTTTTAGCTTCTGATGACCCCATCTAACCCCTAGTTGCGTTTGATCCACGACTTTTTGGGCATTCTGTATATAGGCACATCTCGAGTTTTTCAGGCAGATTTGTTATCCTTTGTCTTTAACACGTATAAATGTTCTGTGGTTATTAATGTCAATGTCACCGATTACAGTGGTTTCGAATTCTATCCAAGTGTCATTAATATTGGAGCGTTTTTCATTCCTTATAAACTATAAATAATTTTTATTTTGCGTAGTTTGCCGAACCTACGTACAATGTCCGTCTCACGGCTTACACGGCTCGTTGCACAATCAAAGAGTCTAACAAGACATGAATCAGTGGTGCAGAAGAGAAGCGCGACGACCACTCCAAGCGGTGCAATTCTCCCCGAGCCCGAGAAGACTCCGTTTGGTCTATTGAGTGTGGTGTGCGCCGTGGTGCCAGGGCTGCTCATCGGTGCGGCCATAAGCAAGAACATCGCCAACTTCCTCGAGGAGAACGAGCTGTTCGTGCCATCTGACGACGATGACGATGATGATTAAATTTTAGACAAATTCTTAGGTATTATTATCATCTACGTAATTGTCTCAATCATATAATCCTGGGGTATCAACCCAATGTCCTTAACACTCAGATCTTACAATTTTTCCTTGTTGCCCACATAGCATTCTTAAATACCTAATCGACCATGTACATGTAAGGATGAAAATATATAATCAAAACTTATTGGTTTATATAATTTTGCGCTGTCCAATTTCAAAGACTCGTTTTGTCAGTTTATGCTTAACAGCATTTTTTTTATTTTTGGCAGTAATTATCCAAATGCGATCCACCATCATCACTGCTATTTTATGACTATCATGTACTTTCTAAATAGACCCTGTTGTCAAAAAAGTTGCAGACGGTGTCACACTGATGTAATCATTTGTATAAATAATTTATACTATACTGTGTTTTAAGGATAAGTTTCATTTTTAAACAAAGTAATATGTTTATTTGGATGATATTGAAATACAAGAATACATTTTTGTCAGATATTCTCCTTGAACAATCTCCTCCATGAAAAGTATCTCAAAATGATTCCAAATTAAACTAGAAAACTTCTTAGTAGACATATTCACTTTTGTATATTTTTTTAAACATTATTTTTCATTTCAGATTCGTAATTCGAGCGGGTATAAAGAAAAAAACAAGTTAATGTTAAAACTTTATTAGGATTGTTACAAAAGCTTTATTGTAATGTAATAAACTTTGTGCTCACATGCTAAGTCTATGTAAAATGCCCATTTAATATTTATGTTTGATCATAGTTTATTAGGATTTTTATATTTTGTCCTAAGTCATATATTTACAGAATTTTAATATATAAGTACAGGAATATAATACAAAAACAGCATTCTATATACAAGTTCATAAGTAAAACAATAAATATTAAAATGCTATTGGCCACACATTGCAATAACCTGACAAAGGGTGATCACACATTGTTAAATGTAAAAACAAATATGTAAAACCAGTAAAAACAATATTGTGCTGTAAAATATCTTATTGTCTATATCAAATGCTGTCTTATCTGTATATAAAAATATTAATATATATTTTATTAAAGAGTAACAAATCTCGCAGTTTCTGCATACTAGTCAAACGTTACTCTCTATAACAAACATGAATTTATGAATGCCAGTAATCTCAATGCACTCGTGCTTAATTTTATAAGTAAAGTGACAATTAAATGACTTTGCAAATGGCATGATTCAGTCTTTTATTTTTACATAGAATAGAAAATATCCATTCCACACAGAACCCAAGGCCCATGCACAAGAAGACTACAGCTGATTATCTATAATTGTGTGAAGTAAGACTAGACTCTTGACAAAAAGATAACAACTAAAGAGCAATAAAAGTGGATTAGAAATAAGGAAGGGGAAGATTAATTTAAAGATTATGTTCATTGTTGTAGAGTGCAAAAGAGCCCTTGAGACAATTATCATTGGTCCTCGAAAAAAATCTGTTTTCATTACTGATATAACTTGGAGTGTGAAGTTTATTAATTTACAAATATGTTTGTGCCTATAAATTAACAATACGAGAAACTATTTAAATGTATAAAAATTGGGTTATCATTAAAACAAAACCCTATTATGTGATTGGAAAATCAAATTTGAATTCCAGAATAAATTCCAATAATACCTTACCAAAATACTATATCAGCATAATTGAATTAAATTGTTAATGGTGCCTCTATAACATAGTATAACTTTCTACCTTAACGGGTATGTTAAAAAGTTCTCTTCATGGACCACATATCTAACTACAAATAATAAAATGTAAACTAAAAAGTCACATTCAAAAGTAATAAGAGTAAAAATGAACATTTGTTAACAATAATTCATTGTATATAAATAGAACAGGGAATCACAACTTTTAAATGGTATACACTCGTGAGAGATCGTCATTTTATGTGTAACCGGAAGTATTCGCATCTTTACCAAATATATTTGTTAGCCTCTTGTTTCCCGCATCTTCATAAAACAGTAAAGATATGTTTTCTTTTAATGAGCTTATTGAAAAGGATCTGCTATATGGATGGAAAATAAGCATCGTTGGCTTGTGTTATGAAAAAGTATATTGCCATCAGGTAACCTGTCTAGTAGCTAATTTTATTTTAGAAGTATGGTATAGGTCACATAGGATTAGAATGAATACTGTCTCCCAATTTAGGTTATGGTAAATGTGAAATGCATATTGCCAACAAATTACTCAGAACATAAGGTAGCTTGGCTAATGTTGAGCATCACAGAACAATTTGAATATACTTTTAATACTGGGTAAATTTATAACATGGGAAACCAACTCATACATTTTTAAATACTCCCGGTTAGTTTATCCAAAGATTCTTGTCTACAGCGGATCAGATTTATTAGGTTTACTCTGGAGGCCTCTTGTGCTCGCCCCAGCCGTGGAAGCACTTGGTGAACCGTCGCGACTCCTTATCTTTAAGGGTGAGGAACAATTTCCTCGGTCTCTCTGGCTGCATGGTCTTCATGTGTTGGATATACACCTATATGCGACAATGGTAAGATATAGGATTTTAGACTTATAATATTGCGGAATGGATACATTATAATATGTAAC
>DWPW01000858.1:0-10307 GCA_018252015.1 Astraptes brevicauda | reverse complement strand
GGCCTTTAGTCTTATCTGGGGTTGATTTAATATGACCATGGCTGGCAGTTGCCACTTGCCATCAGGTGGACTGCATGGTCATTCGCTACTTCTAAACTATAAAAAAACATATATATTTTTAATCTATGTAAAGTTGTATAAGTAAACCAGAATTCATTTTCTACCAACTGGATACAATATAGTAAACATAATACTTAGCTTGAGTCTCAATTATCATAGCACGCCGTATTCGAAATGATCATTACCAATAACAATCGCGTAATTACGTTTCCTATTAGAGCGAATACCTAACTAGTAAATCTATTAATATAAGCGACCTTCCCCTGCATGTCGCTGTATTTATAAGCTTCTATTGAAATGTTTTTTTGTTTCGTTCTTATATCTTTCCGGTCCAAAAATAAATGTATGCTACAGAGCCGCTATATTAATAAATAGATCAAAGGCAGTAGACCCTTTGTGATTCGACTCGGGCGGAATCACCGCCACACCTGTTGATGCCTAATAACAGAAGTGTTAAGCGCTGCTATGTTCTGGTTTGAAAGATGTGGTAAGGAAGACATACTTAATCAAGGCGTTCCAACTTAGTCCTCAATGGTAGCAACGCATCTGTGGCCGACTACAGGTAAGATTGTGATCTAATCTAGGGTTGATTACGGATCATCATGGACGGCAGTGACCACTTACTATCAGCGGAGCTTCATGTTCGTTTGCTACTTCCATAACAAAAAAATAATTGTTACCTCTTATGTTTATATAAAGCGAACGCGTCGTGAGCCTGTGTTCTGGGGGGGAACAGTTGATATATGGACCGGTAGTTGTTTTTTAGAGAGAAGTCCCCTCCTCCCCCTTAAAGAAGTCCTTGATGTTTTTTTTTTATTTAAAATACCTTCTGTGACGGTCTGCTTCTGTCACCATTGTCACATCATATCTGCTTTATTAATACGAATACTAAGCGTATTGTAATTGAAAGGATATATTGGTAAGGTATTAATCCAATTAAGGAGGGATGGTAAATTCAAATGAGATAACCATACTTTAAAATAAACTTAGACCCTCTTATTACAAAATGCGGACTAGCCACAGTTTCGGTTTTAAACAAAGGTTTTATATTTAATGCGGTACTATTTTGGTACTTAGATTAAAACCACCCGTTGCAGTTTATCATTTAGTCTTTAGTTTTTTTATGTCAGCAATGTCAATTTCAAGGTCATCATAAAATGTTATTAATTTACAAGCCAAAGGTAAGATTTTGGAAGTAATAATTACAAATTATAATATTTTTACTAATAATAAAAGTAGTATAAAACTATTTAAAAGTATTGTGAATAATAATTTTTCATAGATTTCATTTTGAAATATGTCGCATTTTACACGAAAATCATAAATTTTATGACATATTCACGAAATGGAACGTCGGACTTAATAAATCGGGAAGTATCTGAAAAATTTTCGTTTATTGCTCTATGGACAGCTATGGACATTTAGATCATGGTTCTTTTTACTTACTTTTTGTAATTAGGTCAATTTTAAACTGATACGTAGTTTGGGTCCAGACTATAAAGTCGAGTTTTAAAACAGGTTTTTACAAGTTCTGTAAGATAACCCAGAGTGTCGCGCCACCTTGACTATAATTCAATTTAAACACGCAAACAAACATATCTATACATCATACAATGAAAAAGTAAAAATATAAAAGAAAGTTAGAACTCATTACATATTCGCAATAATAATGTAGACCGGTTATTGATTTTTGGTGCATATCAGCTTTTTGGAGAGAAAGTGTCTGATACCTGCTTGCAGTGGGTATGTGTTATGCATACCTATGGCAATAAATTAAAGTTTGTATTGTATCTATATAAAATTGTAGCGCGCTCCATAGTTATGAGCAGTGATGTCAGCACCACAAAAATACAATTCTTTACAAAGGTAATATTAAGGGCTGCTGTTTTACTTTTACGTTATGATAGTATAGATTCTCTTTTTCCAAATTGTATTAGCAACATGTAAGGCTTCCAGTAGCAGATCTATTTTGTTTATTAAAATCTAACATTTCTAATTTGTAATTATACCCATGAACCCACGGGCGATTACAGTAATTAACTCCAGATAAGATACCCACTTGAGGCCGGCCACAGATGCGTTAGCACACCTGAGGACTAAGTTGGAACGCCTCGAATATGTATGTCTCCTTTACCACACGCTTACTAGTAGCCAAGTGATGATGACTTAAAAAGCTGATATATGGAGCAGTCAATTCAGCAGTTTTAGAAAGAATACCCTCCGTGATGGCGCCAAACGGTAAAAATTCTGCAGTTAAGACGTTTTTGAAAGTCGAGAGAGGGTAGCTGTTACTCCCTGCCCCCCTTTGCGATCCCCTTGACTATGTTCATGGGCGCCAGTAGCCACTTACCATCGGGAAGACTGCATGCTCATTACGCTACTTCTATATTTAAAAAAATGGAAGTAATTCTTCATTAGGTTCCGTATCATTTTATTTTACACAGGTTATGCCCGCATTTGAACTTACGCTGAATTTTTCTGGATTTACTTCAATTCTTACTGCCACTTACCTACCTGTCGGATATAGCGACAAGCAATATCAGAAATGTTCCACTTTGAAAGCAGAAATCGAACACACTTTCAAAGAAGTGATTTATATGTTAGAAAAATGATTTAGGTCACTTTTAGTAAACGTGGTGCATATGCTGACTTTTCTTTGTATTTAAAAAAGGACTTAGTTTGAAGTAAGCAGGTCTGATTTTTTTAAGTTATAGTGTGCTGATTAGATATTAATTATGCTTTTATTCCATGGTATGTGTAGTATATTAATGTTTGCATTACCAGCGTGATTGACCATTTCCTTGATTTTTAATATTGATTTAATTTTTAACGGGATTATCACCCAGGTGACATCACCTGGTGAAATCAAATCATATTACAATAGCCACTTGGGTGATCAAATTCCACTCATTGGTGTCATTTGATCACCTGAGATATAATCACCTGGGTGATCAAATTCCACTCATTGGTGTCATTTGATCACCTAAGATATAATCACCTGGGTGATCAAATTCCACTCATTGGTGTCATTTGATCACCTAAGATATAATCACCTGGATGATCAAATTTCACCTTAAAAAAATATTACTTTATTATCAGATAAAACGGCTTATTATCGCCATTGTTTACAGTGCGTTTTTTCCGTTTTATATATTTTTCATATAGTCATCAGTTATTAAATAACTCAATTACCCAAACTTATGCACTGTTATGATCTGCAATTATTTTTTTTGTCGCAGAATCTAACACACATACAAGTGTTGTGTACAAAATCGAAGCCCGTGTAGCAAAGCCGATTACAGCTTAAGAGACCGCGGTACCAAATTTCTATGGAACAAAACGCACAATAAGCTCCGAAATTTAGAACGCGGGTATTACTTAGAGCTCCGAATTTTGTTAGATTTACATTTACTATGCCTAAATTCCGAATTACTATTAATTATGGAATATACTTGTGAAAAGTGTGAAAAAGTAGAAGCTTTTGGAGTTCGAGTCATGCGGCACCACCGTCACTCCAATTTCTTTCACAGTAGCGCATAACAGCAGTGTTATGCGCTACTGTGTTCTGGCTTGAAGGGTGTGGTAAGGGAGACATACTTATTCGAGGCTTTCCATCATAGTCCTCAGGGGTAGCAACGCATCTGTGACCGATCTCAGGTAGGACTGTGATCTTATCTGAGGATGACTACAGATGTCCATGGGCGGCAGTGACCATTTACCACCAGATGGGCTGCATGCTCGTTGCTACTTCCGTAACAAAAAAAATATGTACGTACACAAACAATATATGTACTTATAAATAGTGGTATCGGTAAACGTTACATTGTAGCGAGTTTAATGGGTTTTTTTCCCATATCAAAAAAATCCCAACGCGCCGAAAGAAGTTTTCACTTCGAATAAGTTTGTAAGTGTGAAGTGTTTTAATCTAACACTAGGCTAGCCTGATGTACTGACACATATTTGAATAATAAGTTTTGATTTCTGTTCTGGGTCTAGGTGTTTGTGTAATCGACTTTGTTTCTGTCCAAATGAAGTTGTAGAAAATATAGTCAAATAAAAAAAAATTAACAAGCTATTAAAATCCGTCTCCCTTTCATTTGATACATATATTGGGTTAATTGAAAATATGTACCTGATCCGTCATTTTGTACTAGCGGCCATCTTGGATTTGAGTTTTTTTATAACGTGTTGTATTCTACAAGTTCAGCACTTTCATGTGATGCCCACATAGGGTCGGTTATCTTTATTGTTTATTATTATTATATGATTGCACTGTCACGCGTAATTAAGATACGTGCCAAATTTCAGCTCAATCGGACAATGGGAACTGGGAGAAATTTATTTTGCAAGATTTGATTACAAACAAACATCGGCACAGATGAAACTAAATAAAAGCTTGTAAAAATAACATTAAATGGAGGCTAAATATGAAGCGAAGATTTTTTCTCTAGGACCAATATTTATATTCAGTAATCAATTTCATTTCGTCACTTCAATGGGATGGCATGGGAAAAACTGCAGCCTTCACGGCGACTCCGCCGCTGAGGCTCTCAATATATTTCAATCAATCAGGTTGCGTAGGTACCTGAATAGTTTGCACACTAAAAGTCGTTCGCATCCCGCACGGGTATTCATTTTAACAAACGTACGTCAGGTATTGTAAATACTCGAAACAACCAAAAAAATACACAAGTGTTAAAGAAGCATATAGTCTCCTGATGACAAATAAATATCCGCTATTCCCGTAGAGAGCTGTTATCAATTCCAGGTGAGATCAGAGTCATATCCGAGGGATAAAAGGCCCCTAAGGTTAACCTGAGGTTTAACATAGGGTTCACTATACATGCGTTGCCTGAGAACGAAATTGGAACGCCTCGCATACCAAAACACAGCAGAACACCGCTGTTATTAAAAGAAACGAAGAAACATAACTAGTCGTATACGAACAAACATACGACAAATACAATACTTGTCATAACAACAGTTTGTGATAACTGTTATTTTCAATCACAAACGGGTTTACAGTGGTTTTGTTAAACATTTTTGTGGGTTTCTGCATGCTATTGAAATAAAATAAAATGAAACGTATTTATTTGGTACCGGTTCATGTCCGCTGGTTGTTCGCGTTTAAACTGAAATAGAATTTATAGACAATTTGTTTCCCCTTGGGGTGAATTGTGCGTTTTTGTTTAGCCAGGGTTCACCTCGTGCAGGTGGGAGTGAATTGATATGCATCTATACAAATAAATGAATTTGCACGGTCCGTTTGTAATGTGACCATCATATCACGGTGACTCATATACTACTCATATAATTAGCAGGTTATTGATCACTTACGTTACCTATTAAATGCTTCATCTATTATTAGTTTTTGGAATAGTGAATATTGTTTTGAATTGTGAATTGTCATTAGATATTGGGAGGTTATTGAAAAGACATGGTAATGGACGTAGGTAAAAGTAGTGGATAAAGACGTATTCATGTAAATGGATGTTTTTTAAATATATTTTATTATATTACATGTCTTTTTGAACATAGTGTAATATAATTTTGCCGTGGCATAGCAAACGCTCGCTCTCCTCGGCCCTCGCCCGTGAACTCCTTATGAAGAGACCTGTTAGGCTTTGGGGCTCCCCAGTAGGTCGTGACGCATACATCTAAAAACATTCCTCTTACAGTACCTAGCTGTGCCCCGCAGTCATAATCGGTACAGCCGCTTCGAAGATCACCCAGAACAAACAGAGAGACAGGCAAAAAAAATAAAATTGTGTTTTTGTTATACCTAAGTATCGTGTACATTTTCATGTGCATTTATTAAAAGGTTATAATTTCGACGTCACAAAGAGATACTCCAATTTTAATTCATTTTCATTATTATTTAGATAGATGAGTGGATGAATGATGGATCGAAGTTTATTGTAAAACAAAGATATTTTAAAGCTCATGAATATTTGATGATTAAAACTTCACTCTATAAATATTAATGGTCAGGTTCTTGACATGCATTTGGAAATACTTTTTAAAATGTTTGATTTATTAAAAGCGCAAACGTATTCTACGCAACGTGACCGAGCGGCAAATAGTACAATTGGGAAATATTCCAAGGTCCTTATAACTAAGATCAATGCAATTTGTATTGAAAAACATCCGTTCTTAAACGAAATAACGGATGCATTAAATAATATCTTTTCCATCTAGCCAAAGCGTACAGTTAGACACAAATTAAATGGAACATACATAGGTCAAAGCCCAAATCTATATTTGTTACATAATATCTATAAAAGCTTTCCACCTTTTTTATAGTTTGGAAGTAGCAAACGAGCATTCAGTCCACCTGATGGCAAGTGGCCACTGCTGCCCATGGACAGATAAGATCAAAGTCTTACCTAAGGTTGACTGCGGATACGTAGCAACGTATTCCTTGAGGACTAAGTTACAATGCTTTGGACCAGTATGTGTCCCCTACTACACCCTTGAGACCAGAACACAGCAGCGCTTGACACCGCTGTTATTAGGCAGAAATAAGTGTGGCGGTGGTGCCGCCGGAGTCGAACCACAAAGAGTTCTACCACCCTTAATCCACCTGATAGTAAAGGGCACTAATCGTTTAGTTGCAGATACCTGACCCTTAGTGGCAAAATTGCATGCGCGTTTCCGTGCTTTGGAAAGCACGATAAGCCGTTGGACCCAGTCTGATTGAATAGTAAACCTTAAACTTCGTCGGATGAAAAACCCGACATAGATTGGCCACCCGCGTACCCACTTCACCAACATACATCGACGCAGCGTGGTGAAGTATGCTCCAAGTTGTTAACACACCATGTATGCACTTGTATTCTAAGCAGTGATAGCCTAATGATATGTAATGCACTTGTATTCTAAGCAGTGATAGCCTAACACCTAAAGTTGGCATTAGATGCATTGCACCTAAGGATTAAGTTGGAACATCTTCTGTATGTGTCCTTTCCCACATCTTTTAATTAGGTAAAAGTCGCTCTCATTTTTTGTTTTTATTTGGTGGTAGATTTTATCAATATTTGGTTTTATCAAACGTGTGGAACGTTTGATAGAGCTAAATATCGATCACACATGTATACGCTGGACAGTGAATTAGCCTAGTTATTTTGTGCAACTTCCAAATGAAGTCTTATTATTTAATATAGTGCTAACAAAATATCACAAGCATCAGAGCGATGCTAAAAATAGCATACTTCTATTATGTATTGCGTTGTATGTACATACAGTAATCGTATTCGTTCATAAAAATGTGTTATGAAATTTGGCGCATACATGAAATAAAAACACCACTGCATGCTACCTCGGACTTCTAGAGCTGTTCTGTAAAATATCAATATGAATTCGAAACGCAATGTATTACATTGCGAATTAGATGTCTGTGGCAACTAATATTGAGGCAAACGAAATCGTGTCTCGATGACACTTGACTATCAAGATGCTAATTAAAATGTAATTTCATAATTCCTTACACAACAATAAATAATCGTTTATCTTATTTAAACATAAGACAGAGACTGTGGATTGTTGAATTGTAATATTACTTCGCAGATTGATCTTTTGATATAATAATACGATGAAATAACATGGCAGATTTAGAGTGAGAGTTTGCCCTGAAGTACGGGCAGCAAATGAATAAGACATGCCCATATACAGTCAGCCTATTCATTTTATTTGTATATACTGGGGTTACCGACATATACACCCTAAGCTTGCTTAATGCTTAAAATAATGTTCCGTTTTTGAGTAGGGGCAATCAAAATACAGTTCACTTCTCAGAACGTACGGATGACAACAGACTGACCAGACCATGAGTGATGTAAATGGAATTGGAGACATAATCAATCTGATCGATTTGATCGATGATCAAAGGCGCAGTATTACCTACCAAAATAACCAGTCTAAGTGCAAATGCAATCAACACATCAAGCAGTCGAGACGGTACTGCATCTTTGACCAATCTTAAATACGACTCTAACCCTAGGAGTATATGCACTTAATTACAAACGTCCTTGAGGATAGTGGCCAAGTTACACGAGCATGCAGTCCATCTGATGGTAAGTACCGATAGATAGACTGCAATGACTGGTTTGTAGGGTGTGGTAAGGGAGACATACTTATTCGAGGCTTTCCAACTTAGTCCTCACAGGTGGTGACACCAGTGGTGGTGGTAGGCCACAGGCAACGCATCTGTAGCCGACCTCAGGACTATGATCTTATCTGGGCTTAATTACAGATGCCCATGTGCGGCAGTAGCCACTTACCATTAGATAGGCTGCATGCTCTCGTTTGCTTCTGTCCTATCATAAAAATGCGTTTCTCAGTTTTATATTAACGAACAACATTAACAATAACGTTTGAAAATGGGAAATGTACATATGCCCGGAAGAAAAATCGATTTCATTTCAGCGATCTGAAGTTTAAACTATTTGTTTGGTCAGCAATACAGACTATGGCAAGCCTCATGGCCCCGAGCTTTAAATCATTACAACGCGAATATCACTGCTGTATCGAAAAATCATCAATGTATCAAATCCCAGGCGCGCACTTCTGTATAATGTGCGTATTTGGAAATGAATTATCACTTGCTTTAACGGTAAAGGAAACATCATGATGAAACCTGCACACCTGAGAAATCTTAAAAAAAAAATTCTCAAAGTTGTGTGAAGTTAACCAATTCGCACTTGGCCCACGCGGTGGACTATGGCTATCACCCGTGCCCAGCAGTGGGACAATAATGGGTTGACGATAACGTTCTCAAACCGCAGTGACTTCGACCAACACTATTGTATTCTCACATGTAAGTATACCGTTGGAAACTTAGGTCCATTATGATTGCCGCGACTCAAGATTCTGTGGATGGGAAAGCGTAACTAACACACTCAGGTAGGTCGTTGCTGATCTTTTGTTGTTTAGATAGAACCTAGTTCAATAAACGTATTGCAAACTAAATATAAATGTATTTACGTCCGAGTGTCCGGGTTTTACGACACTCATTCTATGAAGATATGTAGGTACGAATTGCAAAATTTCTTAATAAATTTTTTAACAAAAAAAATATAAACGACTTCTATGTCACTCATTACAAAGTCATCATTATTGATTTATATGTATTTGACTGAAAACGTTAATTATGCCAATATTAGTGTCAACGTTAAGACTATTAACATTATTAGTGCAATGTTCTTTAATTTTTTTTAAAAAAGACGCTTTATACTCTCAGAGCCCCACAGTAGAATTTTCTCCTGTGTCGTGAGTACCATGGACACGCATAAAGAAATTCACAAACACCCAGACTCAGAACAGAAATTTAAATTCGTCATTCAGATATCCGTTCGGCCGGGGATCGAACCCAGGACCCACTGCGTGGCAGGCCGGTATGGTAACCGCTCGGCCACGGCGGTCGTCAACGAAGTAAAATTACTTTTACTTTGTTGACATGGAAGTTGGTTTTAGTTTTTATTACAAATATTTTTATTAAATCGTGTTCTACAACATCTGCCTATTTCCCGTCGCGCAGATTTGAACCCGCTTGTCCCGCGCGCAGTCATGCCACTTGCATCCTATAGTTTCATAGACACTTCCTGTCAAGCATGCTAATTGCACACGGTTTCTAAAATTGTCAGTTAATTCATGTATGCGTATAAGATACGCGTGCAGGTCAAGTCCCGCGTGACAGGAAATATTATTGTACGGCGTTTTTAAATAGTCGGTTTCTTCAAGAAATTGTCCCTGATACCTGCATTCAGTACACTAATGCATACAATATTGAACACATATAAAAACTTAAAAGCTGTTAAAAGCTTTTATCCGATAGATAAAATAAAATTTGTAACTGAAAATATATGAGTGCTTTTATAAATTAATTGTACTACAATAATGTACATTTTTTATTTTACGTGAACAGAACAGTAGCACTTTAAATTATTAATAAAATCAATTTAATGTGAACTATTTTTTCCCACTACTGGGCACCTCTGTTCTCTCTGAGTGTTTAGTTACTGGTCCACTACCCACCCATCCTTTACCCATCTGGTCTGAAATACACCAAAATTCACAGGCTTTTCAGACGTTTCCCATATTTCAGTTTTCTTGAGATACGTTGCCGTTAAACCAAGTAATAATAACTCTGTAATTCCGTATATCGAATATATAAAATGAATGTTTGTCTGTATGTCATCGATGAACTCAAAAACTACTGTACCGATTATTATAAAAATTGGTATATATAT